>CAMZMU010000085.1:118482359-118584860 GCA_947311845.1 Poa pratensis | reverse complement strand
AAAAAGAAAATACATAGAAACCCACATAGAGCACCGTCATCAAAGTTCAACCTCGCCGTCTTCTCCATCGCGGTCCCTCCTCCAATATCCATGGAGGTAACCACAGAAGGAAGACGGAAGCTCAATAGCTACCACCAAGCCTGCCAAGTCGTTGGCACCATGAGCTTAAAAATTGCAAGAGTCACCTGTCCCAACGATCCAAGAGTAAGAACATCGGTCGGGAATCTCCTCATGCACAACAGGCCACCCCACCACCGCCACCGTATGAAGATGGGATGATGAGGAGCACGGAAAGGCCCGACGGAGAGGAAGGAAACCACCCCTCGCCAGCACAACTTCACGAAACTCGACACACCGACGCCAACTGCACCATCATACACCGCAAGTTCCAACCAGATCTAGCGGAACAAAGCGGGCTCCATCGGCGCTAGACGCACCACCGGAGCGAGGACAGAGCAGGAAGGATCTTATTCCAACTCCAAGACGTCGCCGCCGCCTCACCATCCTGGAAAAGATATTAAAAATTATTAAGAAACAAACGAGAGCCCTCCGACTGGCGAGGGGCTGGAATCTGCTGCACCTCCAAGACCCATAGGGCCACCGGAGGCGAGACGGTCCGGCCGCTACGCCTGCATGAGTCGTGGCGGCGGAGAGTTTTGGAGATGGAATCTAGGAGGCCAAGCGGTGGTCCTGTCTTTTTATCTTGATTTGTGAAGAAAAAAAGAAATCAACAATCAGTGAGAGGGTTTATAAGCTTTGATGATAAAAGTTCTTCTCTTATGCAGCTAATCTACCATTGCATCGGTTTGCTCCGTTCGTGGTCTAAATTACAACACGTGAAAAATTGAGACTTTTTTATGGAGATGTATGCGCAACTGGAGAACACGGTGAGGGTTATTTTTATCTGACATGGATGACCGCGTGATTTTTGGATTGGCCCCAAAATGTTGCCTCTAGTATCATAACTTCATAAGCGATATGCAGTTCATGACTAGTTACTCGCCTATGTACTCTTTATTTTTTTGTTTTGTGAGACTGTGGGGTTGCTACTGTGTGCATACAAACTATGCAGAGACCAGGTGTAATGTAATAAAATGTCCTTTATCAAAACAAAACAAAAACTGTTCACGGAACATGATCTGGAGGTGTCTTCAATCTCACAATTGCATAAGGTTAACATGCTACTAGAGGGAGCATTTTGAAAATTGCCTGGAATTTGAGAATATCTCGGCCACGTACCGTGCACTAGCGCGCTAGGCATGCATGCATGGATTTGCTGCATCTGCTTGCATGCATGCAAATGATGATCATGAGTTTATGTCATGCTAGCTCATGCATATGGGACCATGGCTAGCGATATGTATGTGCATCCCTGGAATTGATCGAGCGCAGAGTTTGCGAAAGATGGGGAAGATGAAAATATACCTGCAATGCAGGGGCTTCTTTATTGTCGTGCGTTGACACGCGCATCATGTTCGTGTGTCCCACACCGGCCCTAATAGCCTCTTCTCTTTTGCACTCCCAATTACTCCTACATAGATATGTGTCAACCTCCCCCGGCTAGATCAGCTCTACATGGAGGACTGCATGTAATTTATATATTAGAATTTCGTGTGGCTCTAGAAGTTACATTAGTTATATTTCTCTAAATGCGTATAGATTTTTCTCTCTTGGTCGCAATGTAGTCTCACAAAAAGTCTACCTATATGTCCTGTCATTTTTTCTTAATTTATGAAAAAATCAACAATCAAAGGGGAGCTTTATAAGCTGTCATTTCTTTATTTATGGACTATGGATTAATCTGCAGGTGTCTTCAATCTTACAATTACACAAAGGTAAACATACTAACTAGAGGCAAAATTTTGAATGGACCACGCAAAAATGCTTTTGGCAAAAGATGGCATGCAAAAGATCAAAAGCCTAGCACCAGAATATTCTCGATGAGACGTGGCGGATAAAGGATATGAAAGTTTGTAAGGAATAAACCTAGGGATTATATCCCAGGCAAGCATGCACGCAAAGGAAGTTTGCATATACTTAGCCAGGCTTTCGAAGAAAAGCTGTATGTGTATGTGAGATGCAGGGAATTAGTAGGAGCAGACCCCAATACATCCCAATTGCCCCCAGATCTCCTCCAAAAAGATCACTGCACGGCTTTTTTGCTCATTTGCTTTCTCTTCTTTTATTCCTCCTCTTTGCCTTAAAGGGACAGTGCTAATTTAAGAAAATTGGCACTGTTTAGTAATGCTGAACTGCAATCCATCTGACTTCAAGGGACAACAATAGTACACACTAGGTTGCATTGCATTGGCTAATTGTTGCGTATGCTTCTGTTTAAGAGTATAAGCTGATTATCTCTTACGTGCTGCAGTCGAAATAACAAACCCAAAGGGCCAATAGAATCCAATGTAGCATGCATTTCGAAACTTTCCTTTCACTGCTCTATAGCTAAACTGATGTAGAGCCAGATTCCTCACCAGGTGTTGTTGGGAGTGTGGAGAGTCTGCAAACTTACCGCACCGCATCGCAATGTGATTTACTTTATTCACACACGCACACGCATGTTCATCTGCATCAGATCCAACCAACCCTGTAGTCCAGTCCAGCACAAGAAGAGCCCACAGAGTAGAAGAGAATTATTAGGAAAAAGCACCCCAATTTCTCATCAACTGGGGCTATCAGACATTCTCCCTATGGAAAGAGAAAAAGTTGATACACAAAAAAGAAGACATAGATTAAAGCAACAAGCAAGGAATTCACTAAGACCAGAGCCATCTCCAAAACCGTAAGATATTTAGTCATACTAAAAGAGATTCAGAAAGATTGGCAGCAAATAAAGCCTGCAGAGAAAAGAAAGTCTAGCAAGAGTAGAGACAACAATGGATGCCTCATCTCACTTTTAAGACTACATACAGGCTTTCTATCCCTAACACCTACACAAAATATACTAGTACCTGCAAGTAAACAGAAAGTAGTCTTTAAACATCAATCACAAGGTGTATGCATGCAAACTCGAGGAAAAAATGTAGTGATAGAAATTACGGCAGGCAGTGAGGAAAAGATCGGAGTTAAAAGAAGAGGACCAATGAGTGGATGCACCGTCGATTTCGCTTTCTTTGTAGGGTGAGGTGCGCATGCTCTCTGCATGTTTTATTTACCTCTTGTTTTCCTACTCCTTTGTATAGTTCTCTTGGTCTTCTCTGACTACAGTGCAGGTGCAACAAATGCTCTTGCTGAGAATAGCAAAAGCAGAAAAAGTTTGTAAGAAGGAAGTTTTCCAGCGCTTATAATTTCAATGTACGCATCGCGGATCTATTTATGCTCATGACATGAATTTCCTAACAACCAGTTTAGTACACAAGGGAAAGGTAGAATAGGAACAATGCATACAGTCAATAGTCTTGCTGATTGTGTTGCCCTTCTACATAACATGTGTTGGCACAATCCTACATCATCGTTGAAGAGGTTCGAACGCAAAGTATTAAAACCATCATAGTGTGACTAAAGAGGACTGCGTGATCAATGGAGCGGCGCATGTCTTAACGCAGTTAGGCAAAAATGGGTCTAGTGGTGTGCTATGTGGTTCTGCCCCACCCTGCGCGTCGGCGGTAGCCGCTATTGATTGTAAGAATATTATTGCCTAATCAATAAAGCTCACGAGTTCCTTCAAAAAAAAAAAAAGACCGACCTCTATTTCCTTGAGCTAGGACACAAACTCTATGCATGGTCAACCACTCAGGTAGATCTTTACACAATGTAGATGATCCTCCGGACTTCCACAAACTTCTTGGATCCTCCACAAATTTCTGAGAACTCCCAAACACCTACCCGATCTAGGAGGATAAGACTGACGAGGGTATACCAAATGGGTACCCAGGGTGGCACATGGCCCACTTACGGCTCTTATCAAGGCTGGCCAGGTCCAATGAGACTTGAGTCCTACCAATTGGCGTATACGACAAGGAAAATATAATCGGCGTGATGGCTGGAGTTGAGTTCCTGGCAGGATCCCTCTACACCATCGACGATCTCGCCATCGGGCGAGTCGTCCGCTTTGGCTCCATGGGTTTAATCGACGATTCTACCTAGAAGCCAACCGCCGCCATGCTCATGATCAGACAAATCGTGGCATTCTGCCGCATCGATATCTGAATCGGTCGTGCGCTGACTGGTCATCATTTTAAGAATGTAGAATTAATGAAGCCACAAACAACAGAATACATAAGGTTTCATACAACACAGGGGCGACCGCCCACGAATGAAAGGCACATGTGCACAGTCCACAAACTGCTACAAACTCACTGAGGCTAGTCCGAAGAGCAACATCGAAGCGACTAGAAAGCAGAAAAAACTAAGGATAAAGCAGGGGGAAGATCAGTCTGCATCCTCCCGAACTAGCGAGTAAAGTGAGCGAATCCTGCCAATCGTCACTTGAATCATCTCCCGATCTTGACTCCTAGCCACTGGCTTCCACACCTGCAAGTACATAGAGAGTTTGTATAGTCCATCAGCGGGTGTGTCGGGAAGGTCCCCTCAATGGTGAATTTGTTTCTAGTGTTCCACATTGACCAACATAAGGTGACAAAACAAATCCAAAGCACCCTCCTATCTTGACCCGTGTGGGAATCGATGAGTCTATAGAGGTCTGCGAAGCATGTGGGATTCCAAGAGCATTGGAGCAGCTCCCGAGCTGCGCTCCACATAAACTTGGCAAGGGGGCAGGTGAAAAAAATGTGACTCGTGTCCTCAAACTCGCCACAAAGGGCGCACCGGCCAGAGGAGGGACCCCGTCTCCTAGCAATGTTGTCATTAGATGGTAGCCTCTTTCTGATTAGCTGCCAAAGGAAAATCCTGACCTTGAGGGGGACCCTAATCCTCCAAATCTCCCCAAAGTGTTTTCTGGGGGCGTCCTGACACAATTTCTGGTAAAGAGATTTGACCGAGAACCTCCCGAGGGTTCCAGCGTCCACTTAATATGGTCTGGGTCCAAAGACAGTTGAACCTGTGCGATCTCGCGCATAAGGTTTGTCCATTCGACCCTTTCTAGGGGTCCCATCTCACGGCGTAAGGGGATGCGCCACCCCTCCTGGTCGCGCGCCTTGGCGATCGCAACCTCCGGGTCCGCAGTGATTGCAAAAAGGGCAGGGTATCTGACGTTGAGAGGGGTCAATCTGACCCACAAGTCAAGCCATAGTATTGTGGAGGTCCCATCACCCACCAGATGTTTAGCCCCCAAGCTAAACACCGGTTTAATCTTTTGTATGGCCATCCAAAATTGCGACCCTTGCCCATGGGTGTCCACCCACAAGTCCTTAGATCGCATGTATTTTCCTCAGAGGATGTCGGCCCACAAGCCCTCCTCGCCCGAGAAAAGTTTCCAAATCCACTTGGTCATTAAGCAAATGTTCATGAGTTTGGTATCAATAATACCGAGGCCCCCCAGGGCTTTTGATTTGCACAACGTCGACCACCGTACCCAGTGATATTTTTCGTTTCGTGCCATTTGCTTCCCTAAAGAACCTGGAGCGGTGTTTGTTCATCGTTCCATGCACCCCGTCCCCGAGCAGGCATGCCCCCATGGCGTGCAGAGGGGTACTGGACAGGCAGGCATTGATCAACGTAAGCCTAGCCGTCGAGTACATGAACTTACCCAGCCATGGGTCCGCTCGCTTGGCCACTTTCATCGTCAGGGGACCCCAGTTCCCTGCCGTCAACGCCTTATCACTGATGGGCAGGCCCAAATACGTGAAAGGGAAGGAGCCACACTTACAATTAGCATGTTAGCGATCCTCAGTTGTTCGTCCTCATGGGTCCCCAGAACCATGACCTCACTCTTGTGGAAGTTTATTTTTAGCCCCGACATGCTCTCAAAGCAAAGGGGAATAAACTTGAGGTTAGCGATCGCTAGATCATCAGGCTGGATCATACTGATGGTATCATCAGCGTACTGTAGGTGTGATACCCCCCAGGTACGATATGCGGAATAAGTCCTCCGATGTGTCCCGCCTGTTTGACCGCATCCAAAATCGCCGCCAAGGCGTCGACAATATAGTCAAACAGGATGGGCGAGAGGGGGTCCCCCTGACGCACCCCCGCCCATTACAGAAGAAATTCCCTATCTCCGTTGATGGTGATAGCAGTCTGGCCCCCGAGATCAGCCCCATCGCGCGGTGTACCCAACCCGGGTCAAAACCTTTCCGGAGCAAGACCTCCCTCAGGAATGGCCATCTCACGCGGTCATACGCTTTTTCGAAGTCAAGTTTAAGGAAAACTCCCCCAAGTTTCCTGGACTTAACCTCGTGCACAATCTCCTGCAAGGAGACCACCCCCTCATGAATATGACGTGCCTTAATGAAGGCCGATTGTGTTCTACTAATCGTGCGGTGAGCGATGGGAGAGAGGCAGATCGCATAGGCCTTCGCAACGAACTTGAAGATGACGTTGATAAGTGCAATGGGCCTAAATTGTCAGATATCCTCTGCCCCTTGGACTTTGGGAATGAGGGTCAGGACCCCAAAGTTTAGCCTGGCTAGGTTTACCCTCCCAAGGGCAAAATCGTTAGCAATGACCAGTATGAGTGGTCGTGCGAGACCCAGAACCGTTTGAAGAACCCCATAGGGAAGCCATCCGGTCCGGCGCAGTATCCACCTTCATGCTTGACAAGACCTCGTCTATTTCCTTCTCGGTGAACGTGAGCATGAGAGCATTGTTCTGCTCTTCTGAGACCCACCCCGGCGCATGCCAGATGTGAGGACTGAGAGAGAACCAGCCCTGTTCCCCTTCCTCGCCAAGGAGATTCTGGTAGAAGCTATAGATATGCTCCTGGAGCCCTCTAGGCTCTGAAATGATCCCAAATCAGTCGAGAGTCTAGAAATGACACACTTCCGGCGCCTACCGTTAGCGATGGCGTGGAAGTATGTCGTGTTGATGTCCCCCTTGAGCAGCCATTTTAGACGGCTCCTCTGTCTCCAATAAGCCTCCTCCACAACCGAGATGTGGGTAAGTTGGCCCTCCAGGTGGTATCTAAGCGTCCAGCCCTCCTCGTCCATGCCACTCGAGTCTGCTAGGCTGTCGAGGGCTTGGATTTGGGAGAGGAGCTCGGCTTTTAGGTCTCGCTCTTCTGTTCCAAGGTTGGCACCCACCCCTTGAGGAACTGCCTAAGGCCACCTGACACCGCCTGCCAGGCAGAAATGGGATCGATGTGCTCACCCTCTAGTGCCATCAATTCCCTCCATTTGGTTGCGACCAAGTCCCCAAACTCTGACCGCTCAAACCAGCTGTTCTCGAAGAAAAGCGCGGGCTTCTCCTTCGGAGCTCCTCCCCAGAGCTTAGCACTAAGGGGGTATGATCAGAGCCAATGAAAGTCTCCGCGACCAGAGAGCACATGGGGAACATCATCTCCCATTCGGCCGTGAAGAACACCCGGTCTAGGACGCATCTCACCAATGAAAGTCTCCGCGACCAGAGAGCACATGGGGAACATCATCTCCCATTCGGCCGTGAAGAACACCCGGTCTAGGACGCATCTCACTGGGTCTACCTGTCGGTTGGTCCAAGTGTACCGAGCGCCGCCCCTACGAATCTCTTTTAGGGCCAGATTGACAATGCAATTGTTGAAATGGTGCACTCTTGGCCAATTGATATTACTATTGTTCTTATCAGCCGCCCATCTAATGAGATTAAAATCCCCACCGGCCACAATCGGCAAGGGACAAGCCGCGATCACCGTCGTGAGTTTCGTGAGAAACTCCTCAGTACGTCGGTGATCGGCTGGGCCATACACTACCATGAATGCCCAAGATTTGGAGTTGTCCAGTTGAAGCACATCCGCACGGATAAAAAGGTGCCATTGCTCCAACTTATGACCTCAAATCTGTCTTCGTTCACCCCCAATAGAAGTCCCCCAGAATGTCCATTAGCGGGAACCGAGTGCCACGCAAAGCGCCCCCCAAGGTCAATGCTAAGTAGCTCGGCCTGAGTAAACGAGGTCTTGATCGTCTCCTGGAGCCCCACTAGGTCCAGGTGTTCTCGGGATATGAATTCCTTGATTTGGGTTCGGCGTCCCGGTCGCCCAAACCCAAACCCACGTATATTATAGAGACCTGCGCGCATCACGCACCTGCCTTCCTCTGTCCACGACGGGAAACTAGTGTGCATGTATGGATCTGCTGTATCTGCTTGTATGCATGCAAATGATGATCATGAGTTTATGTCATGCTAGCTCATGCATATGGGAGTCCGACCTCTGTCTCTGGACCATGGCTAGCGATATGCATGTGCAATCCCTAGAATCGATCAAGCGCAGCGTTTGAGAAAGAAGAGGAAGAATGAAAAAGACCTGAGGAGCTTCTTTATTACCGTGCATTGACACGCGCATCATGTTCATGTGTCCCACACCGGCTCTGGTCGCCTCTTCTCTTCTAACTCACACTAAGTACACAATGTCAAGCTCCCAGCCAGATTAGCTCTACTACATGGGAGGATTTGCATGTAATTTATATACTCCCTCCGATCCGAAAATACTGTTGCTGGTCTAGCGCTAAAACGTATGTACGTAGTTCTTTTTCTACGACACTTACTCCGGACCAGAGGGAGTAGCAGAATTTTGTGTGGCTCTAGAAGTTACATATTGGACGGTTGGACCATAGCTATATTTCTCTAAAAATGTATACATTTTTCTCTCTTGGTTGGAAATGCAGTCCCACAATAAATCAACATATATGTCCTCTCATTTCATCTTAATTTATCAAAAAAATAATCAACAATCAACGAGAGGGTTTATAAGCCTTTATTTATTTATTTATTTATTTATGGAATATGGATTAATCTAGAGGTGTCTTCAGTCTCACAATTACATAAGGTTAACATAATAACTAGAGGCTAACATATTGAATGAATCGAAAATGCTTTTGGCAAAAGATGTGGCAGTATACATGCAACCGAAAAAGCCTAACTTCAGAATATTCTCGATGAGATTTGGTGGACAAAGGATATAAAAGTTTGCAAGGAATAAACCTAGGGATTACATCCCACGGCAAGCATGCACGCAAAGGAAGTTTGCATATACTTAGCCAGGCTTTGGAAGGACAGCTGTATGGGCATGTAAGATGCAGGTTATTTGTAGGAGCAAACCCCAATACATCCCAATTGCCCCCAGATCTCCTCCAAAAGATCACTGCACGACCTTTTTCCTCCTTTGTTTTGCCTTCTTTATTCCCCCTCTTTGCCTTTTGCAATCGAGGTAGCATGCTGTCCTCATTTGCTTCATGACACTTGCTTTGTGCTGCTGATTCTGATAAGCTGGTCTGCAGGAATATACAGTCAAAGTTTGTCGCTCTGAGTACTTACCTGAAGTGGCCTCTAGTCTTATAAAATGAAATCTAGTCTTATAAAATGAAATCTTTATAGAACGTGCCTTGCACCAGCGAAAAAATAATTTGTTCACCATCAAGAGTCCAAGAGCTACCTCCTGGCAAGAATGGGGTGGCAAATGATGAGCTGAACAACAACTTTCCTACACATACACCAGCACGTCCTACTGTACCTTGCTGCAGAGCAGTTGCAGATTCGCAGTTTGAACAACATCAGCACAGGCAACAAATCAATCATCAAATAATCATCGGCTCTGATTATTAGTGCATGAACAGCGCATGCCTTGCTTTCAAATGCAACAAGGTTTTGGTCCAGGGATTTCAGTAGCAGCAGGATTTGGAGAGGTGGTCCGGGAAGCCTAAGGTTCCCTCCCACATGTGGGAGGAGGGCACATATGTCCGTGTTCATCATCGCCAGCCCGGTGGCTACACACCATCCCCGACGATGCTCTGCGTGATGGGCAGCAGCAAACCTCGAGATCTATTCGAATTGGTCAGCACATCCCAAGGTTCTTCCTGAATGTGGTCACCGGTGCAGCCCTACTTGACCATTGCATAATTTCCTTCCATGTTTCCTGTAAAGCTCGGCAGAATGCAGAACAGCACAAGTTAAACTGTAACAGATATTGCTAAAGATATGAATTCAAAACCTGGGGATATATAACTAGAAGTAGCAGCACATGGACAGAAAGTGCAAAGGAGTCCAAGTTCTACAGCAAGAGTGGAGTGCGTGGTAAAAGTAGAAACCTGGGGAGTCAAAATTAGCACCGAGGCAGTGCACAGGCAGTAATTTTTTGACAACAGTGCAGATCTCCTGCGGGTTCTCCAGAAGTCATCTAGGAAAACTACATTAGTACCATTTTTAATGAATGGTACCAATCAGACATGATTTCACTCTTCAAACAGCACAAAAAAAAAGTGCACCAGAAAAGATCTTAAACTGAGTTCGACACACATTTTATCATGTAGAGCAATTGGCAAATCTCACAGAATACCATTAGGTCATCTGTTGTTTAAGGAACAATGTTTTCTCGAGTATGGACAAACTTGTAAGTCACAAGCAGAGGTGAAAAATAATCCATCATAAGACGGCGAGATGATCTTGAGTTTGTAACTGAAGATGTAAAATTGCTACTTAAGAGGAATATTTGCAAGACTCCAAGAATAAGGCTCCAGGATCCCCATAACCCTGGACCCAGCCACTTCGCCAGCAGGGACAATAGCTGAGATTTCTTTCAGGTCTTCCTTGCTCAGCTTTACCTTTACATCGCTAATGTTATCATCAAGGTTCTTCACTTTTGTTGTACCTAGATTCAAAGAGCAGTTACAAGCTTATGTAAAACAGACAAGGCAAAGGTGGTGTTTTTTATTTGCCAGCAATAGTAGCATTCTTGATATAGAGAGAACGCAAGCATTTATTTTATTTTTGCGGGGAAGTGAAGATATATGAAAACACAGTCCTTACAAGGAGGTCCAGAACAAACACAAAATTACAGATCAGTCTAGCTGGAACCCGATGCCGTTGATGAGCAACAGGACGTGCCGCCGGCGCGCCGCCACAACTCCTCCCAAGCCTTGGATCAGACGGAGCCCTTCTACGGACGGGAAGTCGACGAACCTCGAACCCACAGGGCCTCCACCCTGGAACTCCAACGCCATCGCCGTGCTTCTCCAAATCTTCAACTTCCGAAACTCTGCACATCCGGCGCCGCCGCACCCCGGCCACCGGCGAAGGGAAATCACACAGCACAGCTCCCGGGAGCTGCGAGCATGATGGTGGTGGAAGATCCGCCGCAAGCATTTAAAGTAGACATCAAGATCAACTAGGCTGTCCACTACAGAAATCAAGTTCATAAAGCAATTCACAGTTATGGCTAGAGAATCATGGGTGATTTTAGCGTTAATTTAGAAAAATGAACATAATTCTAAAAAGGAAATCCGTCGGTGGGTAGGAAGAACATATTATTAAATAAAACTGTGCTTCATGGAATCCGATCCATCAAGTCACATCACTTACTGAAGTGGGCAACAGCTGCTAACTCTGTCGTAATGAAACCATTGCAATTCTTTATGCTCAATATTATTGAGGAAACTACTTTTCGAGTAAGATGGATGTCAAGGGGTAGGTAGATATATCTTTTGTTATGTGTGAGAACACAAGAACAGCTACATAAGTTCATATCAAACATACGAAGTAAGGAGATAAAAAACAAGTTGGAGGTCAAGATGCTAAAGCTGAATTGCCTAGATGATGCAGGCTTTTGAAATTGACAGTCTCAACCTACTGACAAAGCTTATGTGTCAGACATTGCAATTCTTACAGCTAACAGGCTAATTGTGCAAGACATTCCTAACGTTGGCCCACTCTTTGTGTGTGTGACGCTGTTGATGCTAATCTTAGATTGGTTCTGCCTAATAGATGCATCATTTAGATGACAAAAGAAAAAGATCATGCTTCTGTATTTTACACATTTCTAGTCAAATTTTATCAGATTCTAAGACAAAATGGAACTATGCACTACAACATATTCAGCCAATCCAATATCTTGCCTTATGTAGCATATAGGTAAAACCTATTAGGCTACATCGTTGTTTAAGCTCAGATCGCTGAATTAGTCCAAAACCGGCTTCGCAGCAAAAACTTCTATGTACAAATGTGATGCTGTTCAATTTCAGAGAGAAGTGTTCCAGTTGGTTTATTGTTAGAAATGTTTTCTTGAAAGGTTCAGATATACAGTAGAAAATAGAATTCAGAGGTGGACTAGGTACACGACCAGGTTCTTATAGGAAGGGTGTACATGATCATATTGAGCTTGATAATAATGAGCATTTGAGAGGAAAACACTACTGATCAATAGCATACTATTGTTAAAGACCCTACCAGGGATTGGGACGACATCATTCCCTTGATGCCTTGTTTGGTACTAGAGGTTTTGAGGGGATAAGGGGGGATAATCCCCACAGAGATTGAGTGAAACCCTTACCTTTTCACCCAATCCCTTTAATTCCCCTCCCAACCCTCTTCCTTCCAATCCCCTTCCCCAACTCTGTTTTTTGACACACAGGGATGATCGCAGTCCTTTTTTTCAAAGAAATAAAATTGTAATCTTTAAACCTCAAAGCCAACAACATGTGCATGATCACTATCAAGCTGTCGTTTTTGCACACGCATTCAGTTAATCCCTGTCACGTACAACCAAAGGACACGAAAGATTATGATCACCAGCGATGACAGATTGAAAACAGAGCATATATAGAAATTAGGCAAGTGCTCGATCCAACCAAAAGAGTTAACCTGCCATATTACAATCATCATGTCCTAAGCATGCAGTGAAACATCACAAAGTGTTGAAAAAAAATACAATGCTTAACATCCAGCAGGAACATCACATTAAGATAATGACTATTGCGACAGTTTAGACAACTAAGACAAGTAGACAGATGATTCAACTGCAGCAGATTAAACGTCTCTTTGACTTTACCCGTAGCAAAGAGGTGCAGAAACAAAACATATTGCAGTAGCGATGGTGTTTTCTTATCAAATATCACATCTCAACATCAGGATTCAAAGAGCAGTGAAACAACTCATAACTACTAGAATCTGTATGTCCTTAATTTTTTCCGCATCAATGACTCTAAAAGAAAACAAGTCTGAAGACTATCAGTAGAGCAATGAAGTGGCTGCACGCCAACCTCTACAGAAAAAAGTTCTACATATCAATAATAAGTTGTTGTAGCTTCTCATTGGTATCACTAGCTAAATATAGAGAAATTTAGGTACAGACGTACAGTAGTCTATAAATAAATAAAGGGCAACCCAGACCTAGAGGTGAAATCAAACAGCTCCCCCACCAGGTGAACTTGCCGCTGTCACACGGTGGCGGGAGCCGAGGAGGTAGTTCAAGCAGGGGGGCAGCTGAGCCTACGGCCACACGCATGGCACGGGGAGGCCACGCCCAACCCGCAGCAGCGCTGCCGGAGCACTCTCCGATGGAAGCAGGTCTGAGTGGTGGCAAGCAACATCAGCTCAGAGACATGGTCGGGGAGGACACGTGAAGCAGCTCCAGATTGCTCGGAGAGGCGCCGTCCGAGACCACCGCCAGTCGGCCAGTCTATGACCAAGAACTGTAGAAGGCTAATGAGTATTGAAGTACTTGCATCGTTCAAGCATAATTCAACCAACAACTTTAAAGCATAAATATGATATACACACAATATAGAGATGCAGATGCGCATTATTCAGTAGATATATGTACATAAGCTAGCAGGTAGTGTTCTTGGGGGAACATGCAAGTCCAATTTGATAAAGTTGAGGCAAACATGATAAAAAACCAAATAATTGCAAGTCTATGATGAAACTGCCCCCGTCTTTTAGAAGATGCATTCCAATGAGCATATAAGGTGTGTTATAGCTTATGTGATGTTGCTGTAAAAAAAACTTATGTGATGTTAGTGGCTACACTAACAAGTAACAATGCTATGCAGATTGACTACACAAATTAAAATGGCAGTTTCCCTGATGTCACCATGCCACTTTATGCCCTGTAGAGAGTCCATATAGAGCAGCATCAGCTTCAGAAACAATACGACAACAAATTCAGAATCTGGTAAGACGTACACACGACCTCCCCTGCCTCGTGTATATGTGTTACCAGATTCCGAATTTGCTCCGCTGGTCTCCACTGCCCTTGGTCTCGACGAGCGCGTGTACGGCGTCATGCCCTTGGTCTCCACTGCCGCCATGCCGTGTCCTCGCCGTCGAGCTTCGCCATCGCTATGCCGCGTGTTCGTCGTCGACCTCCGCCTCCTCCATGCCTCGTCGTCGTCCTACTTGACTTGGGTCATTGGTATGTGAGTATCCTACTAGGTGGTAACTACGCCGCCGTGCTCACCGCATCCTTCGTCGGCGACCTCCACCGTCGCGGCCGCTCGTCATGGGTCTGCCTGCCACGTACAGCTTTCCAAGTGTGAGGGTGTGAGGTAATTTCACCTACGAGCAAATGGTGAGACTAACCGAATCTGGAAACACAAGCATGTTGTTTGTTGTTTGGTTGTCCTGCATCAACAGAGCTCTCGTTTTTTTGCTGCGGTATACCAAACAACAACCATAACATGGTTTAAGGGGTGGCTCTACTCAGCAGGGCCCTCCTGAGCCTTCCCACAGCGAGCCCCAAAATGGCTGCTGGCTACCAAACGCGGCAAACCCTATTTGACGACCAGGTCGGAGTGCAATGCGCTCCGCACACCTAGTCGCCCCGCCCCGTTGCTTATGGGCTGGCCCAGTAGTGCACCTGCTTCGCTTTTTTTTTTTTCCGTTTCCTTTTGGCTGTTTTTTTCTTTCTTATTTTTCGTGTTTTTTTTGGATGTTTCTTTCTCTTTTCTGTTTTCCTTTTAGATACTATTTTAAATTTAACTTTTTGACAATATTCAAATAGTACAGATTTGAAAAATGTTCATATTTGAAAATTGTTCAGATTTGAAAATTTTTATTTTTTAAAAATCGTTAAAAAATAATTTTCGTTAATAGAGTTTTTGTTCACTTTTTAAAAAATCGTTCAAAAATAATTTTCGTTCATAAACTTTTTGCTGTTCACTTTTAAAAATTGTTCAAAAAATAATTTCTTTCACCGGCCTTTTCTGTTCACTTTTAAAATCGTTTAAAAATAGTTTCCGTTCACCGCTATTTTTCAGCTCATTTTTTAAAATCATTCAAAAATAGTTTTCCTTTTCCGTTCACTTTTAAATCCTACAAAAATAGGTTTCTTTATTTTCCAAAAATTGTTCGAAAATAATTTTCGTTCATAGAGTTTTTTTTTGGTTCAGTTCTTAAAAATCGTTCAAAAATAATTTCCGTTCATAGACTTTTTTCCTGTTCACTATTAAAAATCGTTCAAAAATTAGTTTTCGTTCACCGGTCTTTTCTGTTCACTTTTAAAATTGTTCAAAAATAGTTTCGAACATCTCGTATATGACCGTTGAAACGAAAAAATATAACATGAAAGTTGTGCGAAACATGGATATTAACCTATTCGTCAAATGATATTTCAAACGATTAAACGAGTGGGACGAATTCGATTAAATTTGTCTAAAAAAGTTGTGAACATCGATTCAAAATTGAGAAGTTATTATTGATGAAAATTGAAACTAAGTACAAGAATGAAACCTTATCATCGAGACGCATAATTTTCGTGCACAAATTATTTTAAATAGTGAACGTGTACGTTCACATATAATTTCTTAGGTGCAAGAATCAGTGCAAGGAAAGGATCGTACTTCCCGCAAAAAAAAAAAGGATTGTACGGTGCGGAACCATATACTTGCGGAAAGGACTAGAACACCATAGTGGGCCGAGGCCCACTATCGCCTGGGGTGTGCGGAGCGCTGTTTGCTCCGCCCAGGTCGATAGGTAGGAGCTCGAAATCACTAGAAAAAGGGTTCCCTTTGGTCGATAGGTAGGAGCTCGAAATCACTAGAAAAAGGGTTCCCTTTGGCAAAGGGAACCCAGCGGACCACCTCGTGGTGACAAGTGTCGTCTCCTCCTTCATGTGGTACCAACAGTTGCATGTATGTCCACCAAGTGTCAGAACCAGATTAAAAGTGGAGAGCGGGAAAGAGAAAGGGACACGGAGGTGGGAGAGCAGTTTTTGCCTTTTATTTTTCAAAACCGAAACTTCAAAACGAATATCTTGAGAACCGTTCGTCCAAATTACGAACCGTTTTCACTTTTAAGCTTATCACGTCGAGATTTTCAAAATTATATCCCATGTTGATAGGTTTTGCTGAACTTTTTATTTATACTTCCTGTTATGTATAGTTTGTACATCTGGTAGCAGTGTGAGTGTACATATAGTAGCAGGTTGTGGGTGTACATCCAGTAGCAACGTGGGTGTACATCCAGTAGCAGTGTGAGTGTAAATCCAATAGCAGTAGCAGTGTGTACATCAATAGTAGCATGTATGTACATTTAGTAGTAGCATGTATGTACATCCAGTAACAATTTTGGTGTACATTCAGTAGCATTGCGTACATCCGGTATCCGGTAGAAACGTGAGTGTTCATCCAGTAGCAACATGGTTATACATCCAGCATCACTAACAGCGTACATCAGTAACAATATAAATGTACATTAATTTTCATACTTTGTACTTTGTAATTTTGTTTTTTGTGGGGAGTACTTTGTAGTTTTCGGTGTACCAGCACGTACGCACCTTACGTCTCAGCTTTTGGTGTACTACCACGTATTGTACGTGCATGCTTCGATCGAAGCCCCGGACCGGATGTACGTCTGGGCGCGGGACGCACGTACGCGCGGGCCTCCTGACGACCACCGCAGCGCGGGGGCTTCGTGCGACGCGGTCAGCCGTGGCCTTCCTGCTAGCTAGCTGTGTACGTACGTACGTGACGCGCGCGGGGACCTCCGACTGACGTGGTCAAATTTAATTTCGCCACTTCCTGCAGATCTGTTAGGTCACCACGTGGCGTATTTTAATGGTCTATTTTTCCCTTTGCAAAGAGAACCTTTTGCTAGTGGCACCCGTAGGAGCTCCCACCAAACGAGCCCTAGGTCTATTTCGTCTCGCAATGATGCATTTGGGCTTTAGACGAAACGAGCCGAAACGAGTTGGGCTTTTGGGGCATGTTTGGTTAGCTGCCAACCTTTGTTCACACGTCGTCGAGTCGAGTCGAGTCGAGCTCGAAGAGTTGAGTCGACATGTCGACATGTCGACGCCTAGGCGACAATTGGGCGTTGGACGTAATAATAATAAATAAATAAATAATATGGCAGGAAAATGTAAATTATGCATCATATGCCAGCAAATTTGGAGATTTAGGAACAGAAAATATAGCCCAATAAGGCCCAGTCTACTTTTCGTATAAAATATAGCCCAATAAGGCCACCAGAAAACCCTAATAGTACTAAAGTATCAGAACCATTCAGTTTTCACAGCCGCATCCCTCCTATTCCTCCCTCACGCCACCTCTCTCCCTTGTCCTCGATCTCTCTCTCTCCTCCTCGTCATCTCCCTAGAAACCTCGCCGGAGTGGTTGAATCCTCGCCGGAGCAGCTCGCCCCTCACCGAAATCAGCCGCCACAACTCCTTTTCCACCGCCTCCAGCCTTCTCCCCTGCAGCGCTGCCTTCTTTTCTCCCCCAAAGTTTTCAATCTTGCCGGCCCAGACGAGCGGGGCGACGACTTTTTCCCTGGGCTGGCGCCCAACTCGAAATTCCTGGGCGTCGCTCCCAGTCGTCGGATCCAGCGCGACTGGACGCCTTGGCGGTGTTTAGGCGACGTTTAGGCGACGCCTTGAAAACAGAGTTGCCAACGCTCGAGGCAGACCATGGGATCTAAAAATAGTCCGTTTAGTTGTCTGGGCTACTGGCGCTAAAAAAAAGTTGTCTGGGCTACTTCCTCCAAAAAAAACAAAAACTACTCTGCGTTTTTTTCGGAGTTAGAGACCTATGCCAACATGGTCCGTCCGATATAAACTGAATGGCTGATAAGCAGACTACTCAGCACTTGTCACTGAAGCCGAGTCCAATAAAAAGGAACTGGGCACTTTAGCCCGGCCTCCACTCTGCCATTTTGGCTGAGCCAGGTCCCTGGCAACAAGTGGGAACGCACAATAGCTGTCACAGGTATCAGTACCTTACTTTATTGTTCTCAATCCCCAACGGCTTCATATAATCCTCTCTAATCTAAACAACTATATTTCAATTTAAAATAATTTATACATGAAATATGTGCACGTCGACGCGTAGGTTTCATTCCCCTGTTCGGTTTCGAGTTTTGTCGCCTGTAACTTTTCAATTCTGGACCGAGGTTTGGCCCATTTTTAGAAGAATTTTGTCAAATCCATCACATGGTCGACCATTGAAATTTCCTTTGACAAGTAAATTCATTTCGTCGTTTACCCCAATTTTTTGTGTTGTAACTGGTCACCTCATTTGTCATCTTATTTTTTGAACATTTCAGCACCAAACTCTTTACTCTTTTCTTTGGGATTTTGTGTAAATCGGTCACATTAAAGCAATAAACATACAATTGAACACTCTCATGCATTTGCCTTATTTAATTACAGGAAAGGTGCAAAGAGGCACCAAACACTACAAAAACCCTACACAAGTGAACCATGAAGGAGAAGGAGGGGATCACAAGAGAAAGTTCCTGTTTTCTGCTGTTTTTGTATTTCAGAAAAACTGTTAAGGAAATATTCTCAGAATTGGACGAAAATCAACGGAGGTCCCTATTTCACCGACACGTCCACGGAGTCCAAAGGAGAGACGGAGACGAGCTAGGGAGCCGCCACACCATGCCTAGGCGCGGCCCCCCTGCCTGCCGTGCCGAGGGGTGGTGTGGGCCCCTCGGGTGGTCTCCGATGCCGCCCTTTCGCCTATTTATTCCTCCCGTCTGGAAAACCCTAAATACCCGAGTCATATTTCACGAAAAGTTCCAGAGGCGCCGCCGTCGTCAACCCTAGCTCGGGAGGGTTCTGAAGCTCTTCCTGGCACCCTGCCGGAGAGGGGAATCATCACCGGAGGGCTCTACATCGCCATGCCTGCCTCCGGAGTGATGCGTGAGGAGTTCATCCTTGGACTACGGGTCCATAGTAGTAGCTAGATGGTTGTCTCTCCACTTTATGCTATCATGTTTAGATCTTGTGAGCTGCCTAACATGATCAAGATCATCTTATTGTAATGCTACATGTTGTATTTGCTGGGATCCGATGAATATTGAATACTATGATCAAGCTGATTATTAATCTATGTTACATGTTATTTATGATCTTGCATGCTCTCCGTTACTAGTAGATACTTTGGCCAAGTAGATGCTTGTAACTCCAAGAGGGGGTATTTATGCTAGATAGTGGGTTCATGCCTCCGGTAATCTGGGCGAGTGACAGCAACGTCTAAGGTTGTGGATGTGCTGTTGCCACTAGGGATAACATAACAATGCTATGTCTACGGTCATATGTATTTGTTTACATTACGCACATTACTTAATGCGATTATCCGTTGCTTGCAACTTAATACCAACGGGGGACACGGATGTTAATCTGACGGTGGATTATTAGTTATAGATGCGGTTGGATAACGGTCTATGTATCTTGTCGTAATGCCCAATTAAATATCATGGTAGTCATCTTGTCATTTATATGCATTGTCATGCGCTCACTATTTTATCAATTGCCCAGCTGTAATTTGTTTACCCAACATGTTATTTATCTTTATGGAGAGACACCACTAGTGAACTGTGGACCCCGGTCCATTCTTTTACACTGATAAAACCACCAACTGCAAATAATTGTTCTTTTTTACTTCCTGCAATTAAATACTATTTTTCACACTATACGTTTAATCCTTTGTTACAGCAAGCCGGGAAGATTGACAACCTTCCTATTTCGTTGGGGCAAAGTAATTTGATTGTGTTGTGTGCAGGTTCCACGTTGATGATCGAGCAACGGCGCCACCAACAACCTTCTGAAGTGCTCCTACTCCTCCTGGATCTGACAAGCTTGGTTTCTTACTGAGGGAAAACTTGCTGCTGCACTGCTTCATACCTTCCTCTTGGGGTCTCCCAATAAACGTGTGTTTCACGTCATCAGCAATCACTCTCCCTGAAGCTCTTCTTTCAGCCGATCGTCATCGTGAAGTCTATGCCATCCTCGAATCTCTTGCTTCTGTTCTTCTTAGCCTAGTTCTTGTGTTTGTGATCTTGTATGATGAGCCTGGAACTTGTTTAACAAAAGTTTTAACGGTTTAGTTTCCTTGTTCTGCTTAAACCCTACTGCTCATGATCATAGAACCTCAAGTTGTGGTGACGTATAATTTGTGTTGAGAACTTTCTGTGTTGTATAGCTCGTTTTCTTTCCCCTTGTTGTTGGTGCTTGCTTATTTAGTTTAAACTCTCAAGCTCTTGTCTCTAGGCTGTAAGAAAGCGTTTCTTCGATCCTTGAGGAAAGAACGAATAAAATCTCCCTTTTACACTGACTAGGACAAAGCCCGTGTGTTGCTACGGCGCCACGTTAAACCAAACGAACAACCTTCGTATGTCTAAATCTGTACGACAATCGAATCCAACATACATCGACCTTTGCTTACAGGAAGTATGCATGTAGTTTCTTGACAGACAAACTTATGTGCCAAACAATAAGCCTTCTTCTCATTTTTCTCTAATCGGAAAACAAAATGGCCGACAATCACCATAGAAGTGGCTGACGATATCATCTCTAAAAACGACATGTCGCTGCTTACTGCCAACACTTACAAACACAAACAAAATACCATATAAAATCAGTTGATAGAGTACAACAAAAAAATATTCCATGTAAAATTCAGATAAATGTACCATACAAAATTCAGATAATTCTTTAGCAGTTACACACATCACATGATTCTTCTATTTATTTTCTCCACAACACATACAATGCCACAAACAGAAATTGTAGCCGGATCTAGATGTGCAGATATTTCATGGTACAATTGCATGGAGTACCTTTTTTTTGCCTAAATCTACTAATCCAACTTCACAGTACAGAGATCCTAAGCACAGCGCAAGAATGAATGAATCATACGTCGAAACGCTTCTTGGATTTCGTCCACGGTGAGCTCTTTATTTTCCAGGAAGGAGCGCCTCTGGCCATCAGAAAACTAACAGCACTATTGAAAGGATCGGTATGACACCTAGAGGGGGGGGGGGGTGAATAGGTGCTACTCCAATTTTAGTCTTTTTCAAATTAGGCTTGACACAAAAGGTAAATTCTCTATATATGCACTACGGTGAATTTACCTATATGACAAGCTAGCAACTAAGCACGATATAATAAGGCGGTAAACAAGGATAGAGGTAACCGAAGTCAAAGCACGCGGAGACACGGATGTAATCCCGAGTTCCTCCTTTTTAGGGGAGTACGTCTCGTTGGAGAGGTGTGAACCAACACAATGGTTCAACGGCCACAAAGGCCTCACCCTCTTCTCCGGTGAACCGCACCACAAAGGTTTGGTTCACTTCAACTATCGGAAACCTTCGAGGCGGAGTCCGGAGCCTTTACAACAACGACTTGGGGCACAACCCACAAAGGATTGGGGGCTCCCAAACAGCTACAATCTGTCACAAAGACAATCAAGTGAGTACAATAGGGGGCTAGGTTTTCCTAGTGGAAACCCTAGCTAATGGTCCCTCAAGTGAATGAGGGGGAAATGAAGAACGGCTTGGTGAAGATGTAGATCGGGGCCTTCTCCTTCAATCCTCCAAAGATCAACGAGATTGGGTGGAGGGATTGGGAGATCTAGTGATTCTTGAGCTTGTAATAATGGTGGACTTCTATTTCAGTCGAGCTAAGCTTCTTGGAGAAGAAGCAGTCTTTATATAGGGGTCCCTGAAAATCCAACCGTTATGTGCAGAAAAACTGCACAGCGGTACTACCGCTGGGACAGCGGTACTACCGCTGCCTGCTTCCCTGCGGTACCTAGTGCACTGCAGAACCCAGCTGCAGCGGTACCTCGCAGAGGTACCGAAGTTGCCAGGCAGAGCGGTAGTACCGCGGCACTGCCCGGTAGTACCGCTGGGATCGTTCGATTAAAAAAGAAGGAACCCAGCGGTAGTACGAGGCAACTACCGCGGGGTACCGCAACCAATACAGAGAGCAAAAACGGCCTAGCGGTACCCCTGGCGGTACCACCAGCGGTAGTACCGCTGGCTGAAGCCAGCGGTACCACACGGTACTACCGCCAGGAGGAGTACCAGCTGTGCTGCAGGAGTCCCGCTCCAGGTGGAGCGGTACTACCGCTGCGACAGCGGTACTACCGCCAGACACAGAAATGCTCACTGTGCTGATTTCCAGGGTAACAAGCTCCACAAGACATAATGTATCAACAAGATATATCTGCAATTGTCAAGCGCACATTAGTCCTGATAATGTGTTGTCATTAGACTCCAAAATAGATTTAAGAGCAAGTATGCTCTTTCAATCTCCCCCTTTTTGGAGTATGATGACAACACATTAAAAAGGTTCACAAAATATAGGCGGGCTCCCCCTAACTATATGCATTAGTAGAATTTTGCGTTTGAATGCAAAATGCATATAGGTTAGGATCAACACTCCCCCTAGATTTTATAAACCGGGCAAGTTTATTGAAACAAACAATAAAGCACAACTTGCACAACGGTAAGACATGAGATAATAGCACATAAAGTCCACATAGTCTTACAATAATTTAAGGTCCACATGTCTTACCCCATGAGTTCAACGAAAGTAAAACGAGATACAAGAGGTGCACAAGCGAACAAACACCAAATCGAGAAAAACAAGCTTGTGCCCTCAACCATGCAACTCCCCCGGACAACCTAATAGAACCATCTCCCCCTTGGCATCATGACACCAAAAAGGGAGAGGCATAGCTAACGTCCCAAGAGGAAGTCACTCTTCATCGGAGGTGGAGGCTGCAGCAATGTCGTCACTTTTATCGGCTGAAACTGAACCATCCTCACCACTTGCATCACCCTCCTCATCATCCTCACCATCATCATCCTCAGAAGCTTCTGCATGAACAGGAGCAGCGGAGCGACCAATCTGAGTGCGAGACCAAGGGATATCTGGCTGAGAAGAGGATGCATCATCCTGAAAATCATAGTCCACCCAAGGCGATGGGGTTTGAGCCACTCATCTTCTGCAGTAATTCTATCCTCAGATCCGGCCTTAACCGGAACGCCTAAATGCTCAAAACGCTGACGGTGAGTTGACGCTCTTGCTTGTTCCTCTCATGTTCTTTATAGGCCCTCTTGTCAGCATCATCTATACGGCAAAAGATGGTTTTTACAGCACCAGCCAGCCACTTCTTGAACCCTTTGTCTTGAGCATTTGCCTTGGGGGGAAGTTCAAACAAGGGATCCTCCTCATCATCATCGGAACTTTCTTGTTCAGTGGGAATAAGTGGATGAAGATGTTTCTTTATGCTCAGCTCCTTGACCTTGTGGTCGGTGGGATCCTCCTCATTGTCCAAAAGAGCCAACGGAAGCTTCTTCTTGACCCACGTGGAAATGATCAATTGCATAATGTGAGCACCAAATATAGAAGGTCGCCTTTTCATCACCACAGCATACATTTCATGCCATATGATGTCCATCACATCCAGCTTCTTGCCTTGCCCAACCATGATAGAGGATTCAAACATAAGATCAATGAGTTTGCCATGGATTTGGTCAAAGTTTCCCACACGAGGCATAACGGTGTTGCGATAGATCCGATGCATGATGTCCCAAACCTTTAGCAAATTCTTTTGGAACCCCACCATGGCACGTCCTTGGATGTACAAGTCAAAGAGAACCTCGTGCTTCATCGGATTTGAGTTATAGTTGATGCGAAAGAATTGTTGCTGAGCATCTTCATTCAACACAAACCCATTTTCAGCCAACCCAAGAAGAGAAGCAAAATCAGCCCATGTGGCCTCAAGAACCTCATCTTTTGACATCCATTTAATCCGTCTTGGCTCATCCGCGAAGAAGTGAACGGTGGCAAAGAATTGCATGACAAGGTGATCATTGAAATTCTGCTGCAGCCCAATATAGTCATAGATCCCAAACTCTTTGCAAATCTCAATAGCATCGCCAAAATACCCAAGGTGCTTCTCCATGTGATCGGTGTCAATGCAAAACTGTTCACAAACCTTGGTCTTGTGCTTGGGAAGGACTTCATAAAAGATCTTCTCTTGAAACAGATTGTGGAACCCCGGAGTGGTGTAAGTACGGAGCTTAGGAGTGGCATAGGGGTTCATCCTTCTTTCTTTGACAAAATCCCTTGATGACATGAGTTTGAGCGACTTGCTCTGAGCAGCTCTGAGCTTTGCAGCATTTGACTTCTGACGGCGAGTGGTCTTTTCAGGCAAACTTCAGGCTCTTCATCTTCGTCAGCTAGGTCTTTGCCTGAACGAGCACGCTTAGCAGCCCGCTTGGTGTGACTCCCACTAGCCTTCTTACCAGCACCTGTGATAGCATAGGAGGATAGCAGGGAGATAAGTATTGCCAAAAACATCGAGACCAAACGAAAAGAATCCAGATTGCACAGTTCTGGAAAATGCCAGTTCCAGCGGTAGTACCGCTGGTCCACCGGTAGTACCGTGGAGCGGTAGTACCGCCACGAGGGCGGTAGTACCGCTACCACCAGATCTAGCGGTTGACTTTACGGTACTTGCTCGATCTATGGAATCTTCCAACCAAACTTCGCAAGAAGGATCCTAAACTAAGCACCAACTCGTTCCTACAACTTCTACCACAAGAACTACGGAAAACCTAACTCCATTGCATCTCAACGAATCAACTAGGTTGAGAGATAGGAGAGAGAAATTACCGGAGCTCATCGTGGAGGAGAGGAGGAAGGAGATGGTCCTTGAGCTTCCTCTGGCCGGAGAGGGGCTATCCAGGCCGGAGTAGGGCTCCCCGGCGAAGAATCCTGGCGGCGGCGGCAGCGGGGGGCGGTTTTCGAAGGAGAGGGTCGGGGGTGGAGGGGATAGAAAAGAAACTACCCCTCCACGCCCAACTTAACCTCTGGTGAAAACGCACCCAGCGGTAGTACCGCCCGCACTGGTACTTACGGTAGCCAGCGGTGGTACCGTTCCTGGGAAGGAACGGTAGTACCGCTGAGCTGCCGGTAGTACCGCTACCTGGTACTATTGACTTCCAGCAAAAAATTCTGGGAATTCAACGGTAGTACCGGGTACCTGGTGACTACGTACCGCTCGAGGGACTGCTGTGCCTGGAAACTCCAGGCAACGGTAGTACCGCGAGGGCACCGATAGTACCGGGCACTTTTGCCACGAAACTTCGACGGGTTGGTCACAAAGATTTTTGCAAAAAGAGAGAGATGTTTTTAAGGTGTACGGCATTGGCTTAGGATAGAGAAAGTAACTGGGGGAAGAGAGACAACCCAAGTTTGCAAGAATCAAAGATAAAGGCCAAACTTGGTGCTCTCCACAAAACGCAAAAGAGGTCTAAAAAAATACCCAAATAAGATCAAATAAGATCAACTCCTCAAAAGGAGGAGGGCGGTGGCCTAGGCCACCATGTATGAGTATATGTGGTGTGACACCGCGAAGATATATCTTGGGTTCACCGCCACTACTCGTCATTTAAGCTCATCATTCATAAAATGAACAAAATAGAGACAAAATGAGTTCTTACTATCGGCATAATGGGGGGAGGGATAGTCCAATGGATTAGGACCGCACTCCCCCTATGTCCATGCCTACACCTAAACCAAACATATAGCTAAGAAATAGGTGTGTATGCAAGATATTCAAGCGACGCTCCCCGAATCGATGATATTTAGCTCATGCCTCAAATAAGTGAACCTTGCTTCATCAAGTGGCTTCGTGAACATATCGGCAAGTTGGATCTTCGTGGGAATATAGCCAAGCTCAATGTCACCCCGGTTGATGTGATCACGGATGAAGTGATAGCGAATCTCAATATGCTTCGTTCTTGAGTGCTCCACCGGGTTGTGGCCAATCTTGATAGCACTTTCATTGTCGCATAAAAGAGGCACTTTGTCACAATGGACACCGTATTCCTTTAAAGTTTGCCTCATCCACAACAATTGAGTGCAACAACTAGCGGCCGCCACATACTCGGCTTCGGTGGTGGAGAGAGATATGCAATTTTGCTTCTTAGAAGACCAACTCACCAAGGACCTACCAAGGAATTGGCAAGCCCGGAAGTTGATTTCCTATCATCCTTGCAACCGGCCCAATCCGAATCCGTGTAACCGGCAAGAGAGAAAGTTGAGCCTTTAGGATACCACAAACCAAACCTTGGGGTATGAACTAAATATCGAAAGATTCGAAGAACCGCCGTTTGGTGGCTTTCTTTGGGAGCCGCTTGGTACCTTGCACACACTCCTACACTCAACACAATATCGGGTCTAGATGCACAAAGATAAAGCAAAGAACCAATCATAGAGCGATAGAGTTTTTGATCAACATCCTTATCTTTACCCTTTGGATTAAGTTCAAGATGACACTTGGTGTCCATAGGAAACTTCTTCTCTTTAGCATTTTGCATCTTGAACCTCTTGAGCATGTCTTGGATATATTTGGCTTGAGAGATGAAGGTCCCTCCACTCAATTGCTTGATCTCAAAACCAAGGAAGTACTTCAACTCTCCCATCATGGACATCTCGAACCTATCGGTCATAAGCTTTGAAAATTCATCATTAAAAGCTTTGTTAGAAGAGCCAAATATGATATCATCAACATAAAGTTGGCATATGAAAAGCTCCCCTTTAACCCTCTTGGTAAAAAGAGTGGGATCGATTTGCCCCACTTCAAAGCCACGGTCTACCAATAGCTCTCTTAGGTGCTCATACCAAGCACGAGGTGCTTGTTTGAGACCATAGAGCGCCTTATCAAGTTTGTAGACATGGTTAGGGAAGTGTGGGTCCTCAAATCCCGGAGGTTGCTTAACATATACCAACTCCTTTAAAGGACCATTAAGAAAGGCACTTTTCACATCCATTTGTTGCAACTTGAAATTATGATGTGATGCATATGCAAGAAGGATACGGATGGACTCAAGGCGAGCCACGGGAGCATAGGTCTCTCCAAAATCAATGCCTTCAACTTGAGAGTACCCTTGAGCTACCAATCTTGCCTTGTTCCTCACAACCATTCCATGCTCATCTTGCTTGTTCTTGAATATCCACTTGGTGCCTATAACATTGAGGCAATCTTTTGGCTTCTCCACTAGATTCCACACTTTGTTGCGCTTGAAGTTATTGAGCTCTTCATGCATGGCTTCCAACCAATCCGGATCTTCAAGAGCTTCAAAGACTTTCTTTGGTTCCACCATAGAGATGTGGGCTTGATGTTCATTAAAATTTGCCAATTGTTTTCTTGTGGTGACCTTGTTCTTGACATTAACAATGATATTTTCTAGATGAAGACTCTTTCTTCTCCAATCCTTTTTGACTCTTGCTACACGACGGGTTTCGATATCCTCATTGATGCGAGGAATTTCCGCTTGATCATCTTGATCATTTGAGTCCCCGTCTTGACCGGAGTGTTGACCTTGATCATCTTGAAGCACATCTTCAACAATGGAAGGAGAGGAATGATCTTGGTCATGACCTTGGCTAGCATCAAAATAGGAGAACTTGATTCTTGCATAGCAACATGGTCAACATGAGGAGGGTCTTGAACTTGTTCTTGGGTAGGTGCATCATTTGCTTCCATAGAAGGTGCAACTTCAACTTGTGATGATGGAGTCTCCACATGAGTGGAGCTAGGACTTGCTTGAGGAGGCTCATGATGGATTTCAATGGGGCGATGGAAACCAATGCCCATTCTTCTTATGCATCTTGAGGTTCATTATCTACATCACAAACATGAAATTGCGCCACTTGGGAGCCGTCATTCTCATCGAACCTCACATCACAAGATTCTATGACTTTCCCAACGGTCTTGTCATAGACTCTATAGGTGTGAGATTCGGCACCGTACCCAACAAAAACACCCTCTAAAGCTTTAGATTCAAATTTAGACAAACGAACACTTTTGTTCTTATAGAAACACTTACAACCAAATACTCGGTAGTAGGAGACATTGGGCTTGTTGCCGGTGAGCATCTCATAAGATGTAAACTTCTTGCCAACACGAAAGAATAGCCGGTTAGATGAGTGGCACGCCGTGGAGATAGCCTCGGCCCATAAGAATAGCGGAGACTTAAACTCCGCCAACATAGACCTTGCCATATCCATGAGAGTCCGGTTCTTCCTTTCGGCTACACCATTTTGTTGAGGGGTATATGCAGCGGAATATTGATGACGAATCCCCTCTTCACTAAGAAACTCATTTAAGGTGTAGTTCTTGAACTCGGAGCCATTATCACTCCTAATGACCAAAATAGGGACATTGTATTGGCGTTGAACAATATTGGAAAAGTCGATGACGGCTTGTTGGGTCTCATCCTTCGTCTTGAAGAAATAAACCCAAGTAAATCTTGAATAGTCATCAACAATCACCAAACAATATTTCTTCCCACCAAGACTAGGTTGAGGCACGGCACCAAAGAGATCAACATGAAGAAGTTCCAATATCCTCTTTGATGAAATGATGGTCTTGCCCGGATGGGGAGAATCATGCATCTTTCCTTCAACACAAGCCCTACAAAGACGATCTCTAGAAAAAGAAACATTGTCTTTTAGTCCAAGAATGTGGCCACCCTTGTGAAGACTTTGCAAAGTTCTCATGTTGACATGGGACAAGCGGCGATGCCACAACCACCCCACGTCGGCCTTTCCGAATAGGCATATTGCTTGAGTGTTGGTAGACCCCGAAAAGTCTACCACAAACAACTCATTTTCAACATACCCAACGAACATGACCTTTAGAGTCTTGCTCCTCAAGAGTACCACCATATCAATAGTAAAATGGACATCAAAGTTCATCTTATTAAGAGCACGAACGGACATAAGATTGTAACCTAGAGACTCAACAAGCATGACATTTACAAGGGTGATATCCCTTGCAACTACCACCTTGCCGAGACTCTTTACCTCGGCCTTTGACTTGTCACCATAAGAGACGGATGAGTTATTTAGATTTGGTCTCAACTCCGTCATAATCTCCTTGCTTCCGGTCATATGACTAGTGCATCCACTATCAACCACCCATTTCGATCCACCGGAAGCATAGTCCTACAAGAAATCATTGCTTGGATTTAGGTACCCATTTCTCAATGGGTCCTCTTTGGTTAGCAACAAGGGTCTTAGGACCCAAATAGAGTAATCAATGTAACCATCATATGGACCAACATATTGAGCATAAACATCCCCATAATAATCAACATAAAGAATATAGTTGGGGTTGTTATGCCCCGCAAAGTCACTACGAGTGGTCTTGCCCCTTGTGGCACTACCACTCGCAATGGAAATCTTGGCTTGTGCGGGCTTGGTCTTGATCTTCTTGTTGTTGCCCACTTTCTTCTTGGGTTCGGCTACATAACCAAGACCCTCCTTCCCTTTGTGTGGTTTTTGCTCAAATAAGTAAGCAATACCCTTATCTTTACCTTTGGGAATAGAGGTCTTGGCACTAACATTTTCTTCAATAACATTTTCATGAACACGAGGAAGAATAGATATGCTAGTTGAGCTAGATTTAGAAAGTTGAGTTTGAAGTTGCTCATGAGACTTGACTAAAAGGGAGTGAGTCGTTTCCAAGGCCTTGTGAGCCTTGTCATGCTTCTCCATATCCTCAAGAAGTCTAGCATTAGCAACCCCAAGTTCAACTTTCTCCTTTTTAAGCACTTTATATTTAGCAAAGACATGATCTCTATCCTTAATGATTTTATTAATGATATCATCATTTTTAGCATCAAGAGACTCAAGTCTTTCCTCAAGAGAACATCTTTCTTCACTCTCTTCATCAAGAGAGGCATTCAAGGATGCTACGGAAGCATTCAAAGAGGCAATGGTGAGAGAATCCTCTCTCTCAATCTTACTCTTTTCTTGAAGAAGTTCTTCGGCCGCACATAGTTGTCTCATGAGAGACTCAACATGTTCCTTAGCTTCACCTTGCAAGTTAGTCATGAAAGTATCGAAGGCAACAAGTTCCTTCTTAATCGCAAGACTAGATTGATCACTCATTTCATGCATGGTCTTGGGAGAAGAAGATGATACCTCGGTGACATTAGCCATGAGGCAACGAGCGTTGTTGGTGGAGAAGTTCTCATTGGGGGATTCAAAGAGAGAAGATGATGGAGTTGATACAATAGCCAAAGCGGCTACCTCATTAGTAGATGCATCTTCATCTTCGGAATCACTTGTGGCATATTCTTCTTGAGCCACCAACACAATTCTTGGTGCCTTCTTGTAGAAAGGCTTCCTTGGTCTTGCGGGCTTCTTTTGGATCAACCTTGAGTGGTCCTTGGGGATGAGCTTCCCACCATTTTGCTCTCGGTTCTCATAAGGACACTCTCTTATGTAGTGGTTCTTGTCATGACAATTGTAGCACGTCTTCCACTTTGAGGCTAGCTCTTTCTTCCCACTTGAGTTGTTCTCTTTATCAACCTTGGCTTTAGCTTTCGCCGGGTCTTGCCAAAACTCTCTTGTGGCAAGAGCTATATGACCATTTAGAGCCGGTTCAAGATCATTTGGAGCAATGTTGCTTGGGCACGCTTCAACCTCATCAAGACATACCACCTTGGCCTTCAAAGCAAGTGAGGGGCCTTGTTTCATCCCCATGGCCCTAGCACGGTTATCTTCGGCATTCTTGGTGGCAACCTTGGAGGCTTGCACTTCTTGCATAACTTCATTGGATGTCATTTCGCTGTAGTTGTGTCTTCCTTGAATGGACTTCAACTCGATGGGCTCGAAAGGCAAGAGAGCATTCACATACTTCCTCTTGACATAAGCATCATCCACATAGGTTGCCCCCACATCAAAGAAGGCCTTTGCAAGAGTCTTGAGTCTTCCATACATGTCTTCATGATTCTCATTGTCAAACATGTAGAAGCCTTCGGCATCATTGCTCAAAGACTCATATCGGTTTCTCTTCATGCTTTCATTCCAAGAAATGCAACCTCAAGACAATTCCAAGCTTCTTTGGCGGTGGTGGCATTGAGAACATAATGCTTGTCACTTTCACTCACTGAAAGTTCAATCATATGGAGTGCGGAGGCATTGAGTTGCTTTTCGGCAAATTCTCTTCTTGTCACATTGCTTGGATCCGCAACCTTGTAACCATCTTCAATGATCCTCCAGAGCTCGATAGAGGCACTGTTAATATGAGATTTCATTGAGCGTTGCCAACTAGCAAAAGCTAATGCATTAAGCTTAGGTGGAGGACCAATGGGGTTTATGCGGGTGGTGATAGGTGGGTCGATAGGGTACCATCCCGGAACGGTATGGTACTCTTCCTTCCCATCTTCATGCTTGGTAGGAGGTGGAGGAGTTGGTTTAGATCCGGAGGTGGTTTCCACCCCCTTCTCATTTTTCTTTTTACCCTCCTCGGAATCACCTTCATCGGAGTTAGAGATGCCCTCTAGTGGGATGGTTTCCGAAACCTTGGCATTTGTGAGTTTCATGAGCATGTCACGCAACTCACCAAATTTGACATTCATGTCATTCATGGACGATGTCAATGTTGTTTCCAACTTTTTGATATCGGCCATGGATGCCATGGTCTCTTTGGCCTTGGCAAGATCGGCCTCATCCTCACTTTGTGTCATACTTCTCTTAGGCGGTTAAGCCCAAAACAAGAGAGCCTTGCTCTGATACCAATTGAAAGGATCGGTATGACACCTAGAGGGGGGGGTGAATAGGTGCTACTCCAATTTTAGTCTTTTTCAAATTAGGCTTGACACAAAAGGTAAATTCTCTATATATGCAACTACGGTGAATTTACCTATATGACAAGCTAGCAACTAAGCACGATATAATAAGGCGGTAAACAAGGATAGAGGTAACCGAAGTCAAAGCACGCGGAGACACGGATGTAATCCCGAGTTCCTCCTTTTTAGGGGAGTACGTCTCGTTGGAGAGGTGTGAACCAACACAATGGTTCAACGGCCACAAAGGCCTCACCCTCTTCTCCGGTGAACCGCACCACAAAGGTTTGGTTCACTTCAACTATCGGAAACCTTCGAGGCGGAGTCCGGAGCCTTTACAACAACGACTTGGGGCACAACCCACAAAGGATTGGGGGCTCCCAAACAGCTACAATCTGTCACAAAGACAATCAAGTGAGTACAATAGGGGGCTAGGTTTTCCTAGTGGAAACCCTAGCTAATGGTCCCTCAAGTGAATGAGGGGGAAATGAAGAACGGCTTGGTGAAGATGTAGATCGGGGCCTTCTCCTTCAATCCTCCAAAGATCAACGAGATTGGGTGGAGGGATTGGGAGATCTAGTGATTCTTGAGCTTGTAATAATGGTGGACTTCTATTTCAGTCGAGCTAAGCTTCTTGGAGAAGAAGCAGTCTTTATATAGGGGTCCCTGAAAATCCAACCGTTATGTGCAGAAAAACTGCACAGCGGTACTACCGCTGGGACAGCGGTACTACCGCTGCCTGCTTCCCTGCGGTACCTAGTGCACTGCAGAACCCAGCTGCAGCGGTACCTCGCAGAGGTACCGAAGTTGCCAGGCAGAGCGGTAGTACCGCGGCACTGCCCGGTAGTACCGCTGGGATCGTTCGATTAAAAAAGAAGGAACCCAGCGGTAGTACGAGGCAACTACCGCGGGGTACCGCAACCAATACAGAGAGCAAAAACGGCCTAGCGGTACCCCTGGCGGTACCACCAGCGGTAGTACCGCTGGCTGAAGCCAGCGGTACCACACGGTACTACCGCCAGGAGGAGTACCAGCTGTGCTGCAGGAGTCCCGCTCCAGGTGGAGCGGTACTACCGCTGCGACAGCGGTACTACCGCCAGACACAGAAATGCTCACTGTGCTGATTTCCAGGGTAACAAGCTCCACAAGACATAATGTATCAACAAGATATATCTGCAATTGTCAAGCGCACATTAGTCCTGATAATGTGTTGTCATTAGACTCCAAAATAGATTTAAGAGCAAGTATGCTCTTTCAACTATGAACCAGTTCCTCCCGCATGGGTTCAGAGTTCGCAATAGCCGCTTCTCCACTTATGTGTTGCTGCTCCTTGGTGTGTCGTGAACTACCATGAGTAGCTACCTGAAGCGAAAGCGAAGTTAAGTTGGACGCTCAGTTCGATTTCTTCAGCGATCTTCATGAAACAGGTATGAGCTCACATACGGGCGGCGGCAAAATAATTTGACAGTGAAGTATTCCAGGTGCATTTGTGTATACGTAGGACTGTAGGAGGGTAAAAGGGCAACCTAAATTAGTCTAAATTAATCTGATAGCGCCACACACTACACCACGGACCAAATTTGGGGGCACTCTATCTGCCGGGAAATGTCAGTTTACAGGGCAGGAAAACAGCCGGCAAAGGTTTTTTCCCGGCAGATTGACCTGCCCCCTATAACCCTGCCGGCAAAGACCTTTGCCGGCTGTTTTCAGTTGCCGGCTGTTTTTCTGCCCTCTGACCACCACTTGTGCCGGCAGGCTGGATGCTTTTCCGGCAGACAAACTGGACTGCCGGCAGAGAGTTGTGCCGACTGTTAGGTGGTTTCCGGCTGTTAAATTGCCCTCAAACCCCTATTATTTTCACCGGCTGTTTAGACCTTTTCCGGCAGGTGAATTGCCCTAAAATAATTTTTCAGCATTTACATTTCTTGCATGCACGTTTACAGTTTAATCACATACATTTATATACAGATTGTACCACAAGATCATGCATCTCTTCCACTGGTGTACAACACATGATCCATTCAGTTTCTTTCACAAGTGATCATTGAAAGGATACATGATTCATATCGACAATACAAAAGATCGAGTCAAATTCAAAATAAAAAGCACTTGATCGACAATTGATCATTAACAGGATACATGGTTCTAGTCTTCTAGAGTAGTAGTCTTGATCGAAATGAACAAAAGAGCATATCGAACAATATATCTAGCAAGTAATCATTCTGGAGGCTAAAAGGATCTCTGCATCCCCTCAAGTTACTTCGGCGGTACATAGGCCACTGCCACTACAGACCCAAGCAGCCAGAGAGGCATAGCGGAGTCGTCCTCGACTTGCAGCCCGGCAGCACCTGCACCACACCAAGCGCAAGATTCAGATAGAGAACTCGTACTTTACCAATACTTGAAAACACATATCCTGATGCCGAAATGGCTGAAGCAGTAGCAGGTTTGAATACATTAAGATAAAAGCTAGATATATGTAGTGAAGCGAGGGAGCTCTAGATCATCTATTAACACTACTGTAACTGAAATGAAAAACATGCTCAGTTTTCTTGCCATCAAGACAATCAGTACATATTCCATGTTTGCAGCTTACTAACAAACCTGTTGTTGTTGCCTTTTGTATATCTAAGCCCCACATGGCATGGAGAGAATTAGCTAGATAAAATAAGAATTGCATGCAATAAGTGGGTCCATCTCTCTGTCCAAACCGAATCAACACATAGCAAACAAACTAAGTCGAACCAATCTCTGGAACCTTTTTCCTTTGGTTCGAACCAAGCCTAGTAAAACTGATACTGATCAGCAATAATTTTCCATTCAACCTGACGGACGTGCTAGCCGAAAACCCCACAATTTTATCTATGATCTGTATGAAAGTTAATAATAAAATTTATATCCATCAGCTCTAGTTATGCTGGTCATGCTCTGAATCTGTGATTGTCCACTATTGAGGACTCAAACAATTTATTCCGACTTGCCCTCCCCTGCACCAAACCAAATAAGCCTACTGGTCGTCTAAACATGGCAGGAGTTCGAGTTATTCATGGAACTGGTGTAAGATAACAGGTTGACTGATAAATGTTGTGTGAGCATGCATGCACAGCATGGGTGCATGCATGCTAACCTGGGAATCATGCAGCTTAGCAAAACAGAATATGTGTGGACTAGATTTGGGCTTGATTCATGCAGACAACCACATGACAACAAGTAGATATTCGAAAAATTGCTAATAGCTAGCTATATTTAAGACTACAAGTGGAATGCACGCACAGGCTAGCAAACAAGCCCACGCATGCATGCATGAGGAGTTCATAGGGCTTATCATCCCAAAACGATTAATTCACTTTAGCACTGATCCAAAATAGAACAGTAGGTACCTATCATTCTGCCTGTAGAGGTGAGGCTTCTTTTCTCATTGGTTTCTGAACCTCTAGCTGCACATCAATGAATTGTTGGTAAGGAACTTCACTTAACCACTTCAGTAAAAAAAAAGAACTAAAGAAATATAGGCCTACATGCTTATACAGCCAGGCCTTGAAGTTCCTCATCAGGAGTTACTCTCTTATCCTTTTTTATGAGAGCACTGAGTTCCTCATCGGTTCTTTCTTCTTTGTAAATTCTCTCTTTCAAATCTGCCTTGAAGTCTTTCCATTTCTTGTGAGCACTTCCCATCACAAAGTCCTTCAGTTTGTCATCCACAACATAGTATTTCTGGTTGCAAAAAAGGATGTATTTGAATAAGTATGCTACTTATAACAAGAAAGCAAGACACATATTTTACAAGAAACTACACCATATGCATACCCTTAAGGTTATCAATAACTCATTCTTTTTTTCAACATCTACTTGTCTCCAATCATCAAATCCAAGTGGGATATGACTTTTAACATGTGTTGCTATGAAGTTGTTAAATTCAGAGGCATTGTTGCCAATCGGCTGTCCTTTTTCATTAAATGAAACAGGAACAGGTGGCTGTCCCTTTCTATCATACACACTGTGCATTCTAGTGCGCTTTCGACCCTCTCTCTTGTCTTGTTGATGATCCAAACCATGCCCTAACACATGAAAAGAGATAAGGCAGTGTTAAACACTTAAGTGAAAGGCTAAATGAAAATGTAAAAATCTGAAGTGTTGTCAAGACATATACCTTCATCCACTTGGTCAACAACCATATTTTCACCATTGCCTTCATCATCTAATTCATGTCTAACAGTTGTGTGAGATCTCAGCTCTCGGCTTGATGCTGGAATAGTTTCACCTTGGGATCTCTACAAAACGACAACCACATAATGCAACTGATCAACAAATTTAACCAACGACATAAGAGGCAAAATTCATTTCTAATAGTTTTGTAGATCACCTTTCTCCTTTGTTGTTGTGAAGGCATGGTCTGGTTCTGGGCGGCTATAGCACCAAGAGCAGGAATCAGGGCCTTCATTCTCTCACTGTTTTTTCCGATTTTTTTTTCACGTATACCACTGTATGCAGCAGCCCTATCTTCTAGTTCGTTTGCACTTTCCATTATGTTTCCTGAAACATACAAGACCAGAACATTAGTGCAATTATATTCAGTTTGAAGCAGGTAAATAAATAATAAAACAAAACATCACACACTTTGGTTTCTCCTTTGCAGAAACAAGAACTCCATCTACATCAATCCTAGCTTGGGGTATATCTCTCAAGTTAATGTTGAGGCATACATTAGCATCAAGATTATGCACAGCAGATTCATCCCCTTCCTGAACATTTTCCAAACCAAACATATCATACAAGTCTCGCTGGTTTGGTGATTGTCTAACAGCCCACCAATCTATAGCAACAGGGTCTTCAACATAGTACACTTGTTTTGCTTGGGAGGCCAAAATAAATGGTTCATCGCTCAAATTCTCCCCTGTTTGGATCAGATGCTTGTGGTTCACATCTGTGATGCCAAATTGATCAACCTTTACCCACCTGTCTTCTACACGGTTGTCAAACCAGTCACACTTAAATACAACCATGTTTCCTTTGTGATTGTAATCTAACTCTAAAATTTGATTTATCACACCGTAGTATTTTATTTTTTCATTTTCAGATACTTCTGAAACCAAAACCACCCCGCTGCTTTGGGTAGGCCTACCCTCATCATAATACTTTGTATGGAAATTGTAGTCATTAATAGCATAACTACCATACGACCTTGCAACCACTAAGGGTCCCTCTGCTAAAGTTTGGATCTCTTCAGAAACTTCTTCACCATTATCAACAAGTTGTGCCACATACAACTTAAACCACTCATGGAAAGTGTCATGATGAAGTTTGGCGATTTGTAATGCATTTCGATTACCACTTGAGGACAAATACTCTTTATGTCTTCTGTAGAAGTTAATAAGGGATATTTATTATTCAAAAGCACATGCATACTCGCAGCTAGACTTGTAGAAATGAAACGTAAGGCATACCTCAAATATGGGGATATGTGATCATAATTGAACAATACATATCTATGTGCTTGCAGCCAAGCTTTGTGATCTAATGTCACAACACGCTTGTCAGCCAAAAACCGACCCTTGCTGTTGAAGAAAGGCTTATCACTACACTCCGGCTCAATAACAGGATTTTGTCCTATTCTTTTAAATTTAGTTTCACATCCTTCTAAGTACCGAGAGCAGAAAGTAAGACACTCATGGAAAATATAACCCTCTGCAATTGTCCCCTCAGGATGGCTCATTGTACGAACAAATCCCTTAAGGGTGCTCAGATACCTATACCGAGAGAAGAACGGCTTAGTTTACTATTTATATAGAACTAAATGGTGTACATGTTCAAGGTTTAGAAATGACCTTTCTATTGGGTACATGTTGCTGTACTTCACTGGGCCACCAAGCCTCACTTGGAGTGGAAGATGAACCATCAAGTGAACCATCATATCAAAAAATGATGGTAAGAAAATGACCTCAAGAATGCTCAATGTCTCAGCTATTTCTTGCTCTAGCTTCTCCATATCACTTATGTAAACAACAGGAGAATAAATCTTCTTGAAAAAATCACTAACACGCATCAATGCAGCACTGACTCCCTCAGGCAAGGTTTTCTAACAGCTAGTGGAAGCAACTGTTGCAACAGAATGTGACAGTCATGGCTTTTAATCCCAATAATCTTTTTCTCCTTAACATGCACATTCTTTCGAATATCAGACGCAAGACCATCTGGGAACCTGATATTTTTTAGAATTTGGCAAAACAATCTCTTCAGCTCAGGACTCAAAGAGTATGGGGCAGAAGGCAAATGCAATGTTTCATTTCCCACTGGAACAGGATGGAGAGCTCCTCTTATTTTAAGTTCCTCAAGGTCTCGACGAGAGTTTATACTATCTTTGGTTTTTCGGTCAACACCTAGAAGTGTGTGAATGATGCTTTCTAACACGTTCTTTTCAATGTGCATGGCATCTAGATTATGAGGTTGCAGCAAGTCTTTCCAATATCTCAGCCTAAACCATATGGATCTCCTTTTGAAAATTTGTGGGGGATCACCACGCTTTCGTTTGTTGGTGGGTGGTTTTCCGGAAGGGTCCTTTCCAAATTCAGTCTGCATATTTTCTGTAAGAGCATCCACTTCCTCTCCGGTAAGTGGTACAGGAGCAGTCCTAGTTTCCTCCTTGCCATCAAAGAAGTCCTTGTCTACTGTTCTAAATCGGTGATCTTCATCTAGGAACCTTCGGTGACTCATGTAGATGGTTTTCTTGCCGTTGTTCAACCAAATGGAGCAAGTGAGAGAATGGCACTTTGGACAGCCATACTCACCGAGGTGACACAACCAGCTATAGTAGCCATACCCGGAAGATCACTAATAGTGGAATAAACAGCAGCACGCAAATGGAAGTACTCAGATTTGGAGGCATCATAAGTTCTAATTCCCTCCTCAAAAAGTGAATGAAGGTCATCAATAAGTGGCTCAAGGAAAACATCTATATCTCTCCCAGGTGACTTTGGGCCGGGAATTAATAAGGAGAGGATGAAGTTTGGTTGCTTCATGCACAACCAAGGAGGCAGATTCAATGGAATAGCAATAACAGGCCAAACGCTATAGGCACAACTCATTGATCTAAAAGGATTAAAGCCATCTGTCGCTATAATTAACCTAATGTTGCGTGAATCTGCTGCAAAATCTATATGTTCATTGTCAAAATGCTTCCAAGACGAAGAATCTGCAGGATGCCTTAACAGTCCATCTTTTGTACGCCCTTCATCATGCCACCTACAGTCGGTTGCACTCTTTGGTGTTATGAACATCCGTTGTAGCCTCTTTGCTATGGGGAAATACCTAAGAACTTTTCTAGGGACTTTGTGTTCATGTCTCCCATCGTGTTTCTTCTTTTCAGATTTCCAACGAGAGGTTTTGCACTTTGGACAGCTATTAGCATTTGCATACTGCTTCCAATACAGAATGCAGTCATTGAAACATGCATGGATGCAAACATAATTAAGACTAAGACATTTTATCATTTTCTTAGATTCATGAAAGTTTTTAGGTAATTTTGCTTCAGGGAACGCCTCTTTTAGCAACCCTAGGTGCATATCAAAACTCTTATCAGTCCAATGACCAAGAGCTTTGTTCTGGAGCATCCTAACAACAAATCGCAGCTTTGAAAAAGATGTGCTCCCTGGATAGAGTTCTTCAGCTGCAGCACCTAGTAACTGATTAAAAGGGTTATTTGCATCGTCCTTGTCACTAGGATTGGCCTCATCATCACTACCACTACAATCGGCAAACTCATGTCTCATATCTCTAATCAGTTCGGCCATCTCATCCAACTCTTCTAACTCATCCACCTCCTCCACCTCATCAATTTCCACATCAGCATCACTATTTGGTGGATACGGGTATGATGACTCCCCATGATATTCCCATCTTGTATAGTCAGTGACAAACCCTTCACACACTAAGTGCTCCTGGACCTCACTAGCTTCAAGCCAAGAACAATTTACACAATTTCTACAAGGACATAAGATAGTGTTCCCTATTGCCGAATGGATACAGGCAAACTGAATAAATCCTTTAACCCCATTAATGAATGTTTCGGTGTGCCTAGCTTCATCCATCCAGCTCTTATCCATTTCTATAATAGTTTTTAAAAACCCTAGGACAAACAAGATATTAATTACTTGAAGTAAACACACAACAACAATCAGAAAATACTGAAGTGCATGAAAAAATTGTGGTTTTTGACAAATTCGTTCACCTTAGAAGTATAAGGTGTTGTTGACTCAGCTCAGCCTCTTCGGATTCCTCAAGCACTTGCGGGCGGAGCTGGGGAAGAAGGGGCAGGCTTGATCTCGGTTGCCTCGCTGGACTCCTAACATGGCACAGGGTCGCAATAGGTCAAGCAACCTTGCTGGATTTCATAAACAGCAGCAGAAAGAAGAGATGGAGAGGGCAACGGAGGTGGCGGACGCGGCCATGCATGGCGCCGATCACCGCCGACGGTCAGGTTGGAGAGGGCGAAGGAGGGAAGCGGTAAGCGGGAAGAAGAAGGGGGAGGAACGAGCAGATGCCGTGGGCCATGCTCACCGAGGGTGTGGGTCGACGGCGTTGGTCCGGCCGACCCTTGTCCGGCGGCGCGCTTCGGTGCGGAGAGGGTCCTCGGCGGCGCGGAGCTTGAGTGTGGCGGCCGGGGCGGAGATCGAGTGCGGCGGGCCGGGCCGGGGCGGCACGGAGCGGGCGGCGGAGCGCGTCGGCGTTGTGCACGAGCGCGGAGGTCGAGTGTGGCGGGCCGGCGCGGAGGTCGAGTGCGTCGGGGCGGCGCAGACCTGGCGGGGGAGCGCGTCGGAGCTATGCACGAGCTTCTCCTGCGGCGGCGCGGGGCTGGAGAGATGGTGGGGAATTGTTGATTTGGTATCTAGGGCTGGAGATATTTTGTTAGGCACCGCGCGAGCCACGCGCCAAAGTTTCTGGAAATTTTCGCTCCCCCCGCCAAAACATTACTCACTAGTGCCGGCAGTTTCACTGCCTCCGTATACTCATACTAGTGCCGGCTGTTGCCAGCCGGAACATGTATATTTTTGCCGGCTGCAAAACTGCCCTCTCCTATTTGTCCCGGCAGTTAACTTTTCCCGGCAGTTAAACTGCCTTCTAAAACCGATTTTTGCCGGCAGTTCTTTGCCCCCAATTTTGGTCCGTGGTGTAGTGACAGTTGGAACGAGATGCGGTGTCGACCTAGAGATGGATTAAGACAGTAGGGGCGCTCCTGGTCTCTGTGCTCTTGGTCGGGGCCGGCGTGCTCTAAATGGAGGAAATTCATGTAGGAGATCTTGGGCGAGCTCAGGTAGTCAGGTGGAGAGGCGCCTGGAGGGGGCGAGCTGCTGGGCGATGGGTGACTGCTCTTGCAGGGGAGAAGAAGCTCGGAGGTCAAGTAGGTGGTCGCTACTGCAAGGATGGCGGCGGGAGCGGCCGGCGGCGGCTCGCATGGGAACGAACAGAGGAGAAGAGATGGGATATCGGGCAGAGGAGGCCGGTGCTACGAGCATCCATGCTCGGGAGTAGGAGGTCATCCGGTGGGCTTGAGACGGATCACGGGAGAAGGTCGCAGAGGGCAGCGGCGGCGCATCCCTGGTGGTAGGTTTGGATGGAGAGCTAGCGTCAATGAAGCGCTCGAGGGTGGCTGATTGGGGGATTTTTTTTTCTTTTCCACTTAGCGGTGGCAGCTTGTGTAGTATTGTCCTGAGGGCAGGGGTAAAACCGTCATTTTGGGGTCCGACGACAAGAAGCTTTGCTTCCTTTTATACTAGTTATAGATTAATTTTGGCGCCGTTGCCGGGGATAAACTTTTGTGAAATGATAGTATTGCAGACCTAGATTTGTTTTGTTTGGACTAACCCGGCTGATGTTTGTTGTGGTTGTAGTTATTGTTTGCAGGTATTTGGTGAATGAATGAGACTGATAAAAGGCTTGTTTCCATTAGATCCAAAAAACGAGAGAACCCTTCTTAAAAGGAAAAGAGAAGCAAAGGAAAGGCAGTCTGCGAACTCAGAATCGATGGGTGATCAAAGGGTTTTGCTGAGGGATCTGCGGATCCCAAGAGATCAAGGAGTGTGTTCTGGAATTATCTCACCAGCTATTCAAGCTAATAACTTTGAGTTGAAACCTGCATTGATGAACATGGTGCAACATTCTCAGTTTGGAGGTTCAGTAGTAGAGGACCCTCATGAGCATATAAGAACATTCCTAGAGTATTGCAATACCCTGAAGCAGAATGGTGTTCCTCCTGATGTAATTAAGCTTTCCATGTTCCATTTCTCTCTGAAAAATGGATCTAAGGTTTGGTTTTATTCATTGCCATCTCATTTGACTGATTCTTGGGAACATCTATCGCAAGCATTCCTGGAAATGTACTTCTGACCAACTAAATCAGCAGAGTATACAGGGATAAGATTACTAGATTCAGTCAATTCGATGGGGAAAGTATATGATGCTTGCCAAAGGTACAATTTGTGTCCTCATCATGGGCTAGAAAGGTGGCTTGTTTCGCAGATTTTCTATAAAGGGTTGTCACATCAAACAAGGGCATATGTCGATTATGCAGCTGGAGGTGTGGTATCATGAACAAGACTTTGGATGAAGCCTTTGCTCTGATAGAAAGTATGTCATCTCATCACTTCCAATGGTCTAGTGAAAGAGCACTAGCTCCAAATGCTCCAGGGGTTTACAGTGTGTCAGCACAAGATTCTATTGTAGCTCAAGTGGAGATTCTCAACAAATAGATGGCCAATATTAAGTGTTTCATCTTGATACGGGCATTATCGTAATCATTTATATCAAGTGAATACTTCGGGGTGAAACTACGAGATCAATTCCCACCAATACTAAAAGGGGTACTACCCTATCATATGACATTTACTCGTTGGTCGACATTTGTGAAGACAATCCATAACCTATTGGTGAGACAAACTCTCACTGTGCAAAGAGACTAGAAAGTGTCCGGAAAGATGTGGAGCATACATTCGGTGTGCTCCAATCCCGATTGCCGTTGTCAAGTACCATTATCTATTTATGGTCGCTAGATTAGAAGTGAAAGATCATGAATGTTTGTGTTTATGCATAACATGACCATCGAGAATGAGTTAGATGCTAAAATGATGTTTGATCAGCGTTTTAAGTACCAGCACCCTTTCGCCGAGCCACATCAGTGCATCCCGACCGAGTTTGCTGAATTTCTCGCCACACACCTATAAATTGGTGATGAAACAATTCACGACCAACCGTAATGATCTAGTCACGTATTTGTGAACGCTTAGAGCACATGAGTAGTTTTCTGAAACTTGCCAAATTTAAGTTGAACCGAAGTTTAAATTATTGTTGGACTATGCAATTGTTTTTTGTTATCCAAAGACAAATATGAATATACTGATGAAACTGGGTAAAAAATGATAAAGCTGGCCGTTTTGGGTGCTGCCCCTCATTGAATCGACATGTGCTCGATATCCTCAAACTAGACACATTTTAAAATGTGTCGGACGAATTTTCAGGGTGCAGATGGTGATGCTATGAGCGCCAGATAAAATATATTCAGTCCGGCATTCGGCAAATCGACCATTTGCGTTAGTGTCTATTCAGTAGTTATTTACTTTCTACCTGTTCGACCCTGCGATTCTGGTTTGAGAGTTGTTGCAAAGTTTTTTTTTTTTTTGGCTAGTTATACTACTGTACTTCATTGAATGTTTTTGGGTGTGTCGACGAACAATCTCCTAATTATGGGGGCACAGAGATATGGCCACATACAACCCGAGCCTGAAAAGCCGTTCGACGATCGTTGCCACGACGAATGCGCCGCGCACAACTAAAAAGCCAACGATTATAAGGACTGTCAGAGACCCAAATTCTCCAGCAACCTTTGGTGATTGGCTTGGGTATTCTTTTGTTTACCATACTGGGGCTGTTGCTTTTTTCATGATGGACCTTTCCATCTTCTTCGGTGTTGCAGTTCTAGCAGTAGTTCAAGCATCCCAGATAGCAAGGAACATCACAACAAACGAGATGGTGAATTCCATGAGGTACGATTATCTGAGAGGTCCAGGTGGCAGATTCAGAAACCCGTTCGACCATGGGGTGCGCAAGAACTGCTCAGACTTCCTGGTTAACGGATACAACGAGGACGTCGAGCGGCTCGTACATGTGTCACGCGCTGACGAGGAAACAGGCATGATACAGATGACAAGTGCGGTCTCGCAGAACGGCGAGGGCCATTCACATCATGGCGATGGCAGTGACCATGCCTGTGTTGATTCGCATGCTGACCCAAACTCTCATGGTCAAGGAGGTTCCTCTCAGTGCTGCGACCACAGCAAGAAGAGCGACAAGACACAGTTCCCGTTCGGCCTAGGGTTGGGCCTTGGACGAAACAGCGCTTCCCGGCAGTATATTCGATCTCTTCTCCCATTGTGACCGCGTCACTTGCAGATCTTGTGAATCGTCGCTGTAGATTGTACGTGTGCATTGCTCAGGTTCCATCAACCAGTTAGCTGCTTGTGACACGTGGTACCCTGTAGCCTTGGCTAGTTTGTGTTCATATCGTCTAGCGCCTGCTATGGAGAACTCTGGGTCTGTTCAGCCCCAGTAATTTTTGTGGTGAATATACATATATAGGAAATGGGTGTAGCAATTGGACCACGGATTTCCACTGATCCGCATTTCGGAGATGTCACGTAGCTCCTGGAAGAAACTGTACGAGCATGTTTCCGCAGATGCAGGCACGCCACAGCATGAGTATATATGTCGGTAATTTGTAAAGCCAGAGAATTGTAAATTTATTAGTAGCTCCACTTTGACATAGGCCGTTTTTTTTTTCTTCTTCCTCTTTTCTCGTTCATTTTGAGTAGAATATTCTTAACAGATGATGGAAAAGGTATTCTGGGTGTTGCGTCGCTACACCCAGCGGTTGTTTAAAAAAAAGAGTACAATTGGTTGAGTTCTAAAAAAAAAAGCCAACGATGCGGATAGGGTTAGGCACCACCGCTCGCGCTGGGATCCCCACGTGTCAGTGGTCGAGCGCCGCCGCCGAAGCACACCCCGGCAAGCAACCAGCCGTGCCGCGTCCAGCCTCCGTCATACGGCGGCGGAGGCGGTTGCTCCCTCCGCACGCTTCACTTCGAAGCCACCGCCGGCGGCTACTTAAGGCCCCATTCTCCGGGTCTTCCTGCACCGCGCAGTCTCGGACTCACTCCCGAAGGTGCTGTGTGGCGAGGACTCTACTAGAAATGCGATCTTTTCTTTCTACCTTATCGGATCTTTTATTTCTCAAAAAAAAAAAATCTTCAGCTTGGGTTCTTGGTCTCCTAGATGTGTCGTTCGATGAAATGTCCAGTAGAAGAGAATTGGTTAATATCGGTGCCTTTTGTCTAACCAATGATAGGGACATGGGGATCGAGCTTCCGTTTATTGTAGAGCGAGTTTATATATTGCAAAAGCCTTTTATGTGTCGAACTGCATGTTTTACAAATGAATTTAAGCTAGAGTTAGCTGGTTAGGTTTTAGACATTTGTTTTGGAGATCTAGCTTGCAGTTCTCTAGTTACATGATGTAGGCCTTCTGTTTGTTCAGCTAATGGTTATGCGGTTTTTAAATCTGAAAGTGTCACGCTCTACTAATTTGTACCGACAGTTTTCACCAAACGTAATTGAAACCCCATAATATATCATGTTTCGTTATTTGTTCAACAGACACACAGGCTGGAACAACAAGCATATGGGCTCCAAAGAAGCGCAATGTCGAACTCGTGCCATCTTCTGCCTTTTGCTTCTGTTCTGCATCGGGTGCAAGTGTTTAGCATCAGAATTTGAGGTCATCCAGGAGGCAAGCCTCAGTATTGACGCCTCACCGGACCTTTCTCGAAAGATCCCCGACACGCTGTTTGGAATATTTTTTGAGGTGAGAAGAGATGTCCCACTCTTTGTAAGGCATCTCAAGTTTTACTGCATTCACAGAACAATCCATATCTACTACTCCCTCCGTCCCAAAATAAGTGTCTCAGATTTGCCAAAAAATGGATGTATCTAAACTTGTTTCATGTCTAAATACATCCACTTTTGAGTAAATCTGAGACACTTATTTTGGGACGGAGGGAGTAATTATGTTCCATCATGTTCTCACTTCAACTGGATTGACTAATAATGTAGGAGATCAATCATGCAGGAGCTGGTGGAATATGGGCAGAACTTGTTAATAATAGAGGTACTTCAATTCTTCTAAATACTAATATACACCACTTTTAACTAAAAGTGACATGGCAACATACCTATCCAGTTGCGGACCTTACCTATCCTTAAGTACAATTTATCTTCTTAGCCTCTCAACAATCTATGTCAAGCTGACATGTGACAACATGCCTATCCAGTCCATTGGAACATGGAACAGGGGATTGCATGTCTTGACAAAGAAAAGTATATAGCAAGGTTTTCGATAGAGTTTTTAATTAAACTTTGCACTGGAATCAAAATAGAATAAAACTACTGTTGAATGTAGATGTGAAACTATATTATGTACATAAAGTTCATCTTAGACATCTTCAAGCCAATCATGACTTCTTTAGAACATAGATATAAAACTGCATGTCAAAAAGTTCTTCTCAGCATCTTCAATAAATCAAAGTTGTTGTCCATCAGTGGTGGAACTTGACGAAGATTGTTGAGAGGGCGAGCAGAGTTCACGTGGACTAGAAACAAATTATGCTTAAATTTTAAGAAACCTTTGGAATTTAAGCCTAACAATTAAGGTTATTCTTTATTTTATTTTCTGGAGTAGGGGGGCCATGACCCTCTTTTGCCCTAGGGAAGCTCCGCCATTGCTGTCTATATTCAAGGTTTAGAATTATTTGGTTTTCTCCCAATACATCCAGGTTTTGAAGCTGGAGGCCCCCATACTCCATCAAACATTGATCCATGGTCTATAATTGGAGATGATTCTTCCATATTTGTGGCAACAGATCATATGTCATGTTTCAGTCGAAACACTGTTGCTCTAAGAATGGAGATTCTATGTGACAACTGCCCAGTTGGTGGTGTTGGTATTTACAACCCTGGGTTCTGGGGCATGGTACGAGTTTATGCCGGTCATGAATTGATTGCACATAGTATACTGCTTGTGTTTTTTTCCTCATGAAACTAAAAGTAACTAGCTCCATGCATAGGGTATGGATATTTCAGGTAGTGTTAGCTTTTGTTCTCTGGTGTTTGCAAAAGAAAAAACATATCATGTAATATACCCTTTTTTATTTGTTTCCTCTCTGATAATTCCATCACACTCATCATATCAATATCCAGAACATAGAAGATGGAAAGACATACAATCTAGTTATGCATGTTAAGTCGCCAGAAACGACGGACTTGACAGTTTCACTAATAAGCTCTGACGGGTTACAGATTCTGGCTTCAGCTGCCATACGGTTAGCATCTTCTCCCAAATTTGAAAATCATGATAGTATATTTGACTATTACCAATAGGTGAAAGGATTGCATTACTGCAGAGTGTCCGGCACGTCGAATTGGATAAAATTGGACCAGAGTTTGGTTGCTAAAGGAACAGACAGAACCTCAAGACTTCAAATAACAGCTATCAAGAGGGGAGTTGTATGGCTTGATCAAGTATCACTCATGCCTTCGGATACATACAAGGTGAATTTGTACTTGTGTTGTCAGTCTTGAAACAGAGAAGAGTACATCTCAAGAGAAAAGCTAGACTAAATTTTATCTTGTTAAACATAGAGGCTTAAAGGGTGAATTTGAATCATTGTAGTATGTGAACATGCCTGTGGTGCATGGGTTCTGAGAGTCTGACATACAACATTTCTCTGTATTTCAGGGACACGGTTTCCGCACAGAACTTATATCCATGCTTTTGGATTTAAAACCCCGGTTTTTGAGATTCCCTGGTTTGTTCAAACTTTTTCTGAAGTAAATTAAAAAAATTAATGTTTGCATATATCTTCTTCAAACACGTACAGGGTAGTTGATTAGATCAAATGCAACTGTTGTAGGAGGTTGCTTTGTTGAAGGCAGTTGGTTAAGAAACGCATTCAGGTGGAGGGATTCTATTGGCCCGTGGGAAGGGAGGCCTGGACATTACGGAGATGTTTGGAATTACTGGACGGATGATGGCCTTGGATATTATGAGTTTCTTCAGGTACTTGGTTACAATGTTTCTTCCCTTTCTTTTCTATTATTACCCTTGAATCACATATTACGTTTGAATCTACATCAAAGCTTTCTGAAGACCTCGGTGCTGCCCCAGTCTGGGTATTCAACAATGGTAATTATCACTAGTTGTTTTATATTTTTGATCACTACTGTTTCACTCCTTAATTTGAAAATTTCTCCCTTAAATGTCAGGAATCAGCCACCATGATGAAGTTGATACTGCTGCTATTGCTCCTTTTGTAAAGGTATGCCCTGAAGTTTGACCTTTCAAATTCTAGCACTGCGGACAAATCCTTCCCTTTGTGGGCATATCTAAAGATTAGAAACCTTATTGCTCAGAACCTAAGGGGAGAAATATACATGATGAATCTGCTCGAGTGACAGTAAAAATCTTCTTTCTCGCTGATCGATATTGAAACAGAGATGTTGTTGATCTTAGTATTTTACTTTCTTATTAATATCCTTGAAAAATAGAAATGATATCGTGCACAAAGTACATCCTCCATTTGTCATAATAGTAATAAACTCACCAATAGATTCATATTTCCAGGCTCATTATTTTTGATCTGATGTTATCATTTATCCTATCTGATCTACAGGATATATTAGACAGTCTAGAATTTGCAAGGGGCAGCGCAGAATCAACATGGGGTTCAGTTAGAGCTGCAATGGGTCATCCTGAACCATTCCCAGTCAAACATGTTGCAATCGGAAACGAAGATTGTGGGAAAAAGAACTACCGTGGTAAAGTTTGAACTGCATTCATACCACACCGGCATACCCAAGCTCTTTTTTCTCGAATTTCCGCACTTAAGTCAAAAGTAGCCTTGTGCACAATTTTAAGATATACTATCAAGAAACAAGAAGCATAGCTGGACCATGATATATCTACTTAAGAAACAATATATATGTGATTATATGGTGGCTGCTCACAATTCGTACAGACACATTTGTGCATATAAAAGCTGCAGAAACATATTAACACGCAACATGCATGTAACTCAAAACCGTTGAGCCACCCATACGATCTGAAAAATCAAATTTGATAATTCATCATTCAACTTTCTGACGCACCTTTCTAAGCATGTGAAAGAAAGTTGTATCTAGCCAGACGTTTTGATGATTCCATGTATTTTATGTATTATAATTATCTTGTTCCCCATTATCCCATTCTACTATAGTATTTATCAGGCTGGACAGTAGTCATGGTCTCATAGATATCACATGGTAGTACATTAAAGCGAGAAAATATGTATTCTTGATTTGAGTGGTCTGGTTGCGCGCAGAAGAATTTACATCCATTTGATCATGGGGAGCTACAATATAAGACGCTTGCTAAAACGTCTTATATTGTGGAACAGAGGGAGTAGCAGATAACAGTGATCACATTCCCAGTGTCCCAAGGCTTAGATTTGTTGAAGGTGATTTGTTCCAAACGCTGATCACAGTGAGATTGTGTATTCACGTTCTTGATAATCCTATATGCCCCCAGCTGCTATAAAACTCAAATTATTATTTTTTTGGTTGATTTTGCTTGTAAATTAGTCATGTCATATCATAACTCCCTGTGGCAGGGCATAAATTATATGGAACTATTGAGAACCAATGATTAATTATTTGGCACTGATATTATCTGCCTTCAGATATATGATATTCTCTAATTAATTAAACAGGAAACTACCTCAAGTTCTACAACGCTATACGAGAGGCCTACCCAGACATTCAGATGATTTCAAACTGTGATGGTTCAGTTACACCACTTGACCATCCTGCCGACTTGTATGATTTCCACGTACGCTACTTGTTGCCAGATCTTTTTGCCTCATTTCTTGCTTTATAGAATCTATAATTCTATCTCATGTTTTTCATCAAGGTCAAGTACTCAATTTCTAGTTCTTTCTTAGATCCTTCTTCTTTTTAGGTATATACTGATTCTAAGGCACTGTTTTCCATGAGGAACACATTTGACAAAACCTCTCGTACAGGGCCCAAGGTATGCCTCAATTGCCATTGCTTTGTGGACCTTTTTACTTTGAAGGAAGATGCCTGTGAAACAGCCTTGAAAAGTTTGGACCTGCCTTTGGTTTGTGTGGTGGTGTTCTGGAGCGTGTGTGCTCTCTATCGTAAACTGGTGGATCCCAGGTTGTGTTTGTAAGAACATTATGCTTTCTATATAAAGTAGGGCCTCGGCCTGTTCGTCTAAAAAAAAAAACAGCCTTGAAAAGGCTCTTGTTTTCATGATGTACCTTTCATGTGAATTCAAGACTTGCTTACACTTCTCAAGGGATTCTCATGGGATATTCTTAGGATAGTTTTTATCTTAAAATGTCCTCTCTTTGTTAGTACTTGTGTGATACTTTGCTAATGCAGGCTAGCCGTAAAAGGTTGCTTGTTCTTTATATTAATTATGCAACACCATGTACGTGTAGGCTTCCATCCACACTTTGCCTAAAATGGTTAACCTAGACACCCAGTTGGTATGGATCATTTCCCAGGGCCTATATGCAACAAATCCTACTAGACCAGCTCTGTATAACTTCTCAGATGACAGGGCCAGCTCCTGTACACGATCACATATATAACCAATTTCAGTCAATGCAATCATTGTGTGGCAAATCTCCTAGTCTTACAGGACTGGAACCACCACTATACTAGCATCAAACACTAAACACAGGCCAGATTAGGCCAGGGGGTTTACACCCACCACCCTGAGGGGTGTCTTTCAATACAGTTTTTTCCAACTTCCCAATAAATAGAATGCAATCTGCCATTGTAAGGGCAATAAGGAATATGATGAGGGTAAGTAAGGAGGACAACAATTGTTCGATGCTTTAATATGTTGCGAAGAATGTTTGAATTTCATGTAGTCTCTTATTTATATCACCATAGATGTGTTAAGTATTGGCATCACCACATCCTACTTCGACACTCTAAACACCTTTCTGAATGTAATTTTGTGTAGGCTTTTGTTAGCGAGTATGCTGTTACAGGAAACGATGCAGGTAGAGGTAGTCTTCTTGCTTCATTGGCAGAGGCTGCTTTCCTTACTGGACTGGAGAAGAATAGGTAATTATCCTTCAAAAATAATTTTGTTGGCACTTTGTTGTTGGGTGATTTATGCCTTAGTTTAGAAGCTTGATTCTTCTTTTTCTCTCGTGTCATCATACCTAACAGAACTTTATTCGAATGCACTAGTAACGACACAGTGATCTTTACTTTTGAGTTGCCTGACCTTTTGCTCTTTTTTTGCAGTGATGCTATTCAGATGGCAAGCTATGCGCCGCTCTTCATAAATGACAACGACCGCACGTTAGTTGTGAATTAATGGCTTGCACTTTCTTCACCATTTTGCTTGTTCATGCTGATTTACATTGCAATGACTAGAGTCGTCCGAAACAATCAGGTGGAACCCAGACGCTATCGTCTTCAACTCCTGGCAGCAATATGGAACTCCCAGTTACTGGACGCAGAAGCTTTTCCGTGAATCAAGCGGCGCTATGATCCATCCTATCACAGTCAGTTCAAACTACTCTGGTTCGCTGGCGGTATCTGCGATCACATGGCATGATAATGATAACAACTTCCTCAGAGTGAAGGTAAGTAAAAACTGTCTGCATCTTTGCGTACAGAGAAACTGCAGTATTATATTGTACTGATCTTAAAAGCTCATTCCTACACAGATTGTGAACTTTGGGCCGGATGCCGTGAGCCTCACGATCTCGACGATTGGGATCGAGGGCAGCGTCAATGCGCTCGGATCTACCGCCACTGTTCTCACATCTGGCAGTGTCATGGATGAGAATTCCTTCACTAACCCAAACAAGGTATTACACCATCTCCGCTAGCATCTGTATCATTTGAACAGCAATGTGTAGAGCATCGCATCGCAATCCCAGTGTGCTATTGTTTTGTGAGGTCGTCTAAAGCCAATCCTTACCTATTGCTGTGATGGACAATGCAGGTTGTACCAGTGACGGTCGAGCTGCGCAACGCCGCGGAGGAGATGCAGGTCACACTGCCTCCTCACTCTTTCACTGCATTCGACCTAGCGCTGGCCCAGGCACAGTCCAAGCTTGTTGCGGAAATGTGAAGGAACGAACACGGTGTTGGTGAATAATATGGAGGCAAGCACCAGCAAGCGGAGAGGTGTCAGTGCGCTCATGTGTTGATAAAGCACTGTATCTTGTCTGTATGGTGTGGCACGAAGGAATACCAAATAAAAATCACATCGTGAGGTTATTTCTTTTTCTTTTTCTCGAAATCATATTTACAGTCCATTTCCTTTTTAAAACATACGGTATAATGTACGAGTCTATATTAAGATGCAAGGAGAACGTAAGATGAGAACAAATACTGATATATACTAACACCTCCTTAGTCGTTTGGATAGTTCATTACTTCAATATAATTGTTTCATCCTTAGAAAGGAAATGAATACGTGAAATTCACTTTGGCACCCGGTGTGCACCTGGTATTTGAAAAACATATTTCAAAATGTCGAAAAAATCTGAAATAAAATTTCACGGATACATCTTCACATTATATGCCTTCACAAAGTTGTTTCACCGAAAACCCATATTTTCTGTGCCCTGTGCAAAAAAGGCAAAAAATAGTCTCATAAAAAGCCTTATTTTAGTACCAAATTTTATCTTTTTTTACACAAGCCACAAAAAAAGTCGGTTTTTCGTGTAACGATTTTGTGAGCACATAGCATGTTAAGATCTATGTGCGAATTTTTTTTTTCAATTTTTTTGACATTTCAAAATATGTCCAAAATGCATTTAAAATAAAGGGTACATATGCACCCGGAGCCAAAAATTCTTAATTATCAATAAATTTACATCCATTACAAAGATCACTATCAATTAATTATGGCTTACCATGTACCGGTGTTGCATCGTAAATCGTAATACAGTACTCTGATGATCGATGCGGATCAATTACAAAGATCATCATCGATCACGTGTAGATGCGATATCAGATCACTATATAATCGGACGCGAGCTTTGGGTGTGTGTATAAAACTATAAATCAAGGGGAAAAAATAGTGCACTATAGGAATACACTATTAGTGTGGTATTGATGATATTGTAATTAGCGAGATAATTTTCAGCATGCTATATTGTGCTATTAGTGACGTTGCGCTATTTTTTTCAGTGTTATAAATTAGACCCTAAGTCCTCTTTGCCGAGAACCAAACCAATCTATCAAAGAATCCACATATAGATAATTTATCAGGTGGCGCAGCAACAAAAAAAAACCCCAAGAGGGAGAGAGATATCATGACACTTTGATTAGAAGCTGTGTATTTTCTTTTTATTTATGTATATTACCATAGAGTTAGTGGTAGGCTCATGGTACTGTCGCGAGCCATGAAGCCTCGGGTTTATTTTCTTTGTATTTTCTAAACTTTGCAATAATATTAACCTTGTGTGCATCGCTTCATGCAAAGGCCGGGGCTTTGCTCCTCTTTTCAGAAAAAATGCCAAATATTAGAGTTGGAAGAGAAAGTCCAACAGGCTTCTTCGAGTCACTCAGCATCGAAAAAATTGCCATTTTGTGGGCCAAAATAGTGCTTCATCAGCCTTCCAACTCGCTCGCCAAATTTACAGCCTTAGTAAAATGACCCCTCGACTCAACACTTACGTAGACTCGGACTGACTCGGCATCAGCCAACAACCTCCCTCCAGCGCTCACACAGAGGCTTTTTACGGTGCATGGATCACCACACTCCTTGTCATACCACCTACGCTGCCGCCTAACAAAGGTGAGGGGAGGGGGAGGAGGGTTGACGGAGTCGAAGACGAAACCGGGGAGGAGAGAAAGAGATTAATAAATAAAAATTAATATAAAACAGTAGATAAAATAAGAACATAATAAAAATTAAAGCTGGGCTATGGTATATCAAATAATAATACTCCATCCATTCCAGTTTAATAGTCGCATAAGCTATGGCTCTTGCGACCAAGGCATGCAAGGAGTGTACGAACGTTTTTTCTTCTTCGAACAAGCGGTTGAGCTAATAAGAAATAAATCTTATCTCACACCATCAAATCCTTAATGTGACCGATTAACGAGGGGAGGCGAGAAAAGAGAAATGGAGGGAGTAGTAATGGTAGAGAAGGCGCGCCTTCTGTTAACCATCCACATCATCTAGAGAAAGCAAAATTAGAAGTTGTACAATGCATTATCTCTTATTGCCATCCCTAACAATTAATGAGAATTAATTATATTTTAGGAATAAATTGTATTTCTAAGAGAAGACAAATGGTACAATGGTGAAATTAGGCTTCTCTTATTTCGTAAGAGATCATCTCTTAGTTAAGAGAAGGCAACCTCCCTTTTCTTCATTCTCTCTCCTCCAACTAGACAAATATCTTACGTGTCAACGCTAAGAGAAGACTGACGTCACCCTATTGTACATGCCCTAAAGGTTTTTGGTCTACCGTGTGCGTGCGCAAGTGGCCAAGTTAGACAAGTCTACTACGATTTCCTCGTACGAAGGAGAGCAGCTTATGGGGATGGAGGACCACATAGTGTTTATGTTTTACTAGTTACTACTCTCTCTGTTTTATATCATAAGATGTTTTACCTTTTTGAATCGGATATGTATAAACGTATTTTATAGTGTAGATTTATGGAAATTCAAAGTTGCACGCAAGCTCATATGCTTCTGGTTGAGTATGAAATTCGAAAAAATATATAAACACTCCAAAAAATTCTGAAAAAATGACACATTTTGTGCTCTGTGCTTGACGAAACTTGACACGTATGTAGAACACTTTAACATGTTTGTCTCTGATTGTTTTCAGAATTTTTTGATATGTTTTTCTATTTTTTCGAATTTTGTGCTCGATCAGGAGCATGTGAGCTCAGGAGCCAAATCTGCTCTCCCGTAGATTTACTCATTTTGCTCTGTATGTAGTCCGTATTAGAATATATAAAAAGCTTATATTTAGCAATTGAGGGAGTAGTACTACTCAAGTTTCTTGTGAAGCCACGAACAGAAGAGCCTTCCCTTTCATTCTTTCGTTGTGGAAAAAAGTGCATTTCACTTAAATTTTGGTTATATGTGGCACAATGGGTAAAACGAATGGTACTTTTGAAGTTGAAGTTGGGTTAATAGGAGCTTAAATATGCTATTTTTTGCAGAGTTGACTTTCAAGTTGAAACAAGTATTTTTGGCGATGAATTCTGAATTTTCGGAAGTTGAAACCTGTATAATGTTGAGTAATACGTCGTATTTTTGGAAGTTAAAACTTTAATATGTCATGGGGTTAAAATATGAAACAAAAATTGTAGTTGAAAGTTGGCTCTTTAAATGTTGAAGCCTGAATATTATTGAGGAGTTTAAATTTGTATATTTTTTATGGAATTTCAAAATTGAGACCGGATATATTAGTCGACAGTTCACTTTCTAGATGCTAAAACCTCAATATTTTGTGGAATTCAAATCTTAATGTTCCAACTTTGACTGCACTCGATCGCTCCTGCACCCACTCTGAGTTTTCCACGCACTCAGCCCCGTGCGGGCATGTTAGAAGCCCTTTGCTCGTCGAGATAGGGAAGTGTCCGTACCATCACCCTTGTTGTTAACTTCTTTTTATTCCTTTTTTTTTGAAAGGGAGTCGTGTACAAGATCATCCAGATGAAGAACACACACACACGAACACAAGAACAAGCCACTCCAAACACGGCGACCATGGCACCACCACGCACACCACGCACCGAAGCAGGAAGCTCAGCCAACCTTGTTGAAATGCCACAGAAGCCAACCGACGCAGGCGCCGGAATCTTGACGCTGAACGAGCATCGGCGCTGAGCCGCCGCCAGACCACCATCGCCGCCTCACGCCGGAGACGAAGATGACGGCACCACCCATCTTCCGCAAAGCCCACCAAGAACGCCGACAAAGGAGAGCACTGCACCTGCAAACTTCCAGCGGATTTAAGCAAAAGCACCGCCTCACGCGCCGGCGAGGGAAGAAGGACCCCAAGATCCAGAGCCGCGACCGCCATCACGGACGCCGGCTTGAGGGGAGGCACTCCGCGGCTCCGTAGAGCAGCGGACGCGCCAGAGACGGTAGATCTGCCCGGATCCTCCGCCGGAGCACCGAGGGCAGAGGAGAGGACCGCCGTCTCCAAAAGCTTCTCCGACCGCGCCTCCACCTCCAACACGCCGCCGGCAAGCAACCCACACACACCTAAGCTATGTACACGCCGGGATCCGTCGATTCCCCGTCCTCCCGCCGCCGGAGCGGCCGCGGAGGGCGAGGGATCGAGCGGATCGCCGGCGGCCTTTTTTATTCACAAGATTCCAGAATGTATGATTAGAATATCATGCCATGCGTCTTGAATACTACATGATTATTGAAAGAAAATTTGATGTGCATAGGAATTATTTTATACGAATTCCAAGGAAATACTGTGGCCTGCAATCCTACGAATTCGACAACCCATGTAGGCAAAAGACTGCTTTTGTAGCATCAGGGCGTGGACCCCTAACCCTGGCCCATTGTGACTGTTGTTAGCGTGAAGATGTTGGAACTAATCTTGTGTTACTAATTTTTTGTCTAAGGGGATATGTCGTCTCACGTTTATTTGTGTTTGCATGGCATTATTGTTGGAAAAGTTCATTAAGTTCTAGCTAATTATATGTTCAGCAACACGGCGTAGCCGCCGGTTCAGCAGCACAAAGAGATAAGAGTGTGTGCGCGCCTGAGCGGATCGGCAATCCAAGAGATGAGTGGTCGTGAGATGCTTTAGTTAGATTTTAGTCGTATACTCCATCCGTATTAAAATATAAAATGTTAGGTGTATCAATACAGACTAGATACATGATGAAATGAGTGAATTACGCACTAACACGTGTATACATACATCTGTATTAGATAAATGTTAAAACATCTTATATTTTGGTATGAAGATAGTACGTGTGTATTAGGTTGCATGCATGGTATTTGGCCTGGTCGTGTGGCCGTTCTGGAGAGCTGCCCAAGTCCTGAACGTGGGTGTGCATGCATCTTAGCTAGTGGAGTTTAGCAAATCCATCAGAAGACATGGCAGTACGTGAACACGACATAGATGAATCGCAGCTCGGTGATGGTGGTAAGTGGCGGAGCTTGCCAAAGCATGCCGGGGGTAGGAGGGACATGCACTAAGCTCCGCCATTGACGCACACAGCAAGCGAGATGTACCGTTTGTGTCTGCACAAGGGGGAGATACATGAGGTCGGGACGCAGGCCATGGACACTAGCTACCGCAGGGATATGGATGGGAAAGTTAATCCTCTGGAAGTTGAAATCCATTTTTTTTTGGTGAGGTGTAATCTGTGAACATTATGGAGTTTGAAAGTGGAAACCTGACTCCTTTTTTAGTTCAAAGTTGACTTTCTGGAACTTTAAACGTCAATATTATGTGGAATAGAAATCTATTTTTTTGGAGTTAAAGTGAACTAAATTTGACTTAAAATAGATGTTGTTTCAAAGCTAAAATAACAAGCGGGGCTAAAAATTTAATGTATATCGTGTAGCGGTACAAGTTTAATATCACTATACAAAACACCGGAACCCCCCAAGTCTTCTAACTAAAAAATAACGAAATAATCACAATTGTATACACCATGACGTACATAAACTAATTTTGTTGTCAATGCATTGAAACATGATGTTTTTTTTTTGCGTTTTCACGAAAAAATATCCTCATTTTCAAGTGCAACATGCTTCACTGGAAAAGGTTCAGGATGCCCCATCACGGATCTAATGAGCCCAATTTTGATTCTGCGCTCCCCCGGCAAACTCAAGACTATCCAATACATAAATTTGTGCCTTGGCGTTGCCTTTGTGCATGACTAGATTTTTTTCATCACACGATTAGTCTCTAGCTCCAGTGGTGGAGCTTAGTGCAAGATAGGGGGGCCAATGCCCCCCCCCCCCCCCTAACAAGTTGTGAATGAATTTACTTTTCAAAAGGTAAAATAAGAAATCAAGCAAAAACATCTGGGACTAAATTTTACATAGCTTTCAGCTATGCCCTGCTAGGTCTAATTTTAGCACTTATATTATTTATCAAGTGCAACTTTTCTTCTTGGCATAAAAATTGGAAATTGTCTCCCCTATGTCCTGCTATCACATCGAAAGAAATTCTCAATGGGATACAAAAGGCACAAACATTTCTGCATGAACACAATTTTTTTGTGTTTTCACGAAAAGGTTCAGGATGCCCCATCACGGATCTAACAAGCTCAGTTTTGATTATGCACTCCCCCTTGCAAACTCAAGACTATCGAATGCATCCTATAGCAACAAAACATAACTCAAATCATGAGAAACGTGTGTGGCTAAAATTTGGCAAGGAACGACACATGGTATTGATGTCCAACGATTTACTGCAAGACACAAGAAGGAAATTTATCTTGCATCGTGAAGGGTTTATCCAAATAGTGAAAAATCATAGGGCATTGAAGACATACCGCTACAAGAGGTGCGACATCATGGTGGCTGATCCGAAATTTCCAATGTAAGAACTTACAGAAGTTTGTGAGTATACTAATACTAATCATGATTAAAGGTACGTTAGACCAGTGGTGGAGCTTAGTGCAAGAATGGGGCAGCGGCAAAGTCTTCAGCAAGCTTTCGTGACCTTTGTAAAGAAATATACATTCAGATGTGGTAACACGTAAAGGGCTGGCTTGGCCCTCCAAATTTCCTGATTAACAATACTATACTTGTATACATTTAATTTGTGCCTTGGCGTTGCCTCTATGCCGGACTAGATTTTTGTCATCGCAACAGTAAAATAAGAAATCAAGCAAAAACATCTAGGACTAAATTTTACATAGCTTTCAGCTATGCCCTGCTGGATTTAATTTAGCACTTATATTATTTATCAAGTGCATCTTTTCTTTTTGACATAAAATGTGGAAATTGTCTCCCCTGTCCTGCTATCACATCAAGAAATTCTCAATGGGATAACTCAAAAGGCACAAAGATTTCTGGCATGAACAGAGTGGTCATGTAAGAAATGCAAACCAAAATGTTAAGGAAAAAAATATGAAGGAGAATGATCATCAAAATCCAATAACAACATGCCACTCTTTCCAAAATGACAAGGTAGGACAACTCCAATTAATGGAAAAAGCTCTTGAGAAAATATATGCCATATGTGTGATAAATCAGACACCCAAGCAGGAGCTCAATCAACATTAAAAAATGGGATTAACGGATGTCGAAGGATGATTTTCATGATCCCATTGCAATCTCGCTTTCGAGAATCAGAAGAGAGTTTATTTGTTCGGTAGAGCTTCAGGCCAACATGTAAGGATCAATGCTTATGATGAACACGTACATAGACACCGATATACCGAGGTTCAGACCCCCTGATGATGGGTAAAAGTCCTACTCCTGCCTTCTTGTATTATTAGAGATGTACATGGGATTGCAATGTGGAAATGAGAGGAACTAGGTGGGATTTATATGATCGTCCTGACGAGGTTATGGTGGATGACCAAAGGTGTGTAGAACCATAGATCGGTTTGGCCATGTGTGTGAATGTCATGGTAGCGCTTCCGTAAGTCTTGAATTAGATGCCTTTGGATAGTCTTGGATCTTCTTTATATAGGAGGTTAGAGCAGGTTTCTTGTTTTGCTTTCCAAGTCTGCTAGATCTCCTGCCTTGTAGAGTCCACACGCACCTAAGTTTTTGCCTTGTTAAAGATATTTTCAAGTCGGTTGGAGTGGATGAATCTTTTTCCTATGAAACTTTCAAATGAATCCTGAGAGAACATTCATATGATTTGCGAATCAACCAAGCCATGAAGACACAGAGAAATATTGAGTGGAGGTCTGCAATATTTCTTCGGTAATCCTTTGAATCAAAAGAGGCCATTAACAGTAAATATAAAAAAAAACATAGAGAGGCAACGGATTCAAAATGCAAAGGAGCACAAACAAACAAAGAGTGCTATGCAATAGGGAATTACTAGAAGTCGGTCATCTGTAAAGTGCACATATATTGCTGGACGAGGGAAATCAGAATTGATTCTTAGAGGACAAAACGTCACAATGTCCAGCACCAAGAGAGTTAATGTGAGCGAAGTATCAGGGGGTATGTGCAACACCAGCCACTGCTCCAGCACTGCATTGTCAATTGTAAACAATATGTGAGCAAACCTATCTTCTTATGATTCTTGAAAAGCTTCAGGGACCTCGATCTTACCACAGAAAGCAACGGTCCTTGCTTGAATTTGTTGTGGAAGGCGAACGCAAGCGGCTTCACTCCTTCTCCAGGTCCTCTGATGAATCCACTAGACATGCAAAAGGAAATTCATCAGAATATGTCATCAGGATTCAGGACACAATCTTCATAACCAAGATGATGGGGTAAATCAAAAGATGGTGAACTTACACCAGTGAAACTGACACGAGCGGAGATCTTCTCACGTCATAGACAGCAAGAAGTCCATGATATGTTTCATTACCATCTTTGAATGACAATGCCAGACGCTCTCCTGAAGCATCCCATGCTAATTTCTCTATGCCTCGACTAGATGAAGCAGTTAAACATTAAATTAGTGCATGAAAGCCAGCCAAAACCAGACAGTACTTTTGGGTTGCAACAGTTGGACTGTTCGAATATATGAAGTGTATACAAAAAGTGAAATACGTGGTGCAAATGGAAATTTCTTTATAAAGTAGATCTTGAGAGAAAAAGAGTAGAGATGTTTATCTTGGTTGGGGAATGCATGTGTGTTCTAATGAGTATATGCTACATTTCATGAATGATGTCAAAGCTAGATATGATGAAAGCTAACTGAGGTTAGTTGAAATATCACAAGTAAAAATTGGCATTCAAAACAACAGTAAGTCACATGATGTTCACATGAGCTTAAGAGTATAGAATGGCAGTGCCTCTTTTGTTACCTAACGATCAAACAAGAAATTTCTGGAAGTTCCACGGGTAGAAGATGGGCGTCTGAAGTTAAAGGAACACAGCCTAACTGATCAGATTCAGGAAATTAACACAATAACATAGCTCGAACTAAAAGAATGCAATGATGTCTGTATACCTAAAGATGGTGGCTTCGATGAAAAGTGAATTGAACCTAGTGTGGTCGAGTTAGAAAAGGATAACAATGCAGCACGACCTTCTGGGTCCCAGTTTGCTCCCTGACATGAAGCAAACAAGAGCCTAAACATCACGACTCCAAAAAAATAGTAGCACCACATGTAATCCACTATACTGTTTTGAAGGGATGTAAGTCAAACCAGATATATTGGCTCTAAGTGACTATGATGGCATGGCCTGGACAGACTCGGATCAAATTAAGCTTATGCAAAGCAAATATTTACAAAAAAAATTGAAGGTATATTTACAGTATTCAATCTGAACAAACAGTGGCGTCACTAATTGCTGAAGATAAATAATCATTTGTGCTCTCTGAAAAGATTAAAGTACTTTCAGAGACCTACAACACTTTAATAACATAACATAACAAATCCCAACAAAAATGGTGCAAAGTTATCATACATACAATATCACAAAAAAAAAGTTCGTTTTTCACAATCATGCTAAACATATTAGCTTTCAAGATAAATTTGTCTACACCATTATGGACGCAGGAATAAGTTCACTTTTCACAATCATGCTAAACACATTAAATTTCAAGATACATTCACTACACCATTATGGACTCAGGAACAAAACTAGACACATAAAATACCCATTTGCAACAGATCCCAGATAACTTTCAGTCTTATAAACATAAACATATATAGCAAGCAATAAGTTGCCCATTGATTTCAAAGTTTAGGAATTCTGCATACATTTAAAATACTATGATAGCAATATATACTACATGGGAAACAATAGTTTTGACAGTCAAGTGTTTAAACCGTGGTCATTTAAAATGAAGAAATTACGTACAGTTACATATCCGTTGGATGAAGACCAAGGTTCAGACGTCCATGTGTTGGTTTCCCATAAGTGAAAAGTTCCATCGCTGACAAAAAAGAATGAATTATATAATTTGTAAAAATAATTAGTAGCGAAAGATAGGAATAGAATTTAACCGTACAATTTAGCAGTTAACAAGTAATCTCCACTAGGTGACCACCGCACCAGTGATATACTACTTAATCCGCGACGTATAGGAGTTCCCAACCCTGCAGCAAAACAAATATGTACGCACATAATATACAGATCTGTACAAGAGAGGATTGGACGTCTGAATTTAGAGAAACAGATATACCTTGAGAAACATCCCATATCGTGAACGACTGACCATTACAAGAGGCTGAGGCCAAGTATGTGGAGATATGTCAAGGAAAAACTTCTAGTTTGTAAATTTAAGCCAGACATAGTGTAAACCTTTTTGTTTGTAGGGTGCATCGTACTTATTAATATAAAATTTAAATATTTGTCTGTGCTGCTGAATCTGGAAAATTGGAATTTTACATGTTGCCTGCAGTTCTTTGGAAGTTCTCTTAGTTTTCAAATAAGCGAAATAAAACCAACAGTAACCTTTAATAGATGCCACTCTAAAACAAGTAAAGGATATCTTCCATCAGGCTTCCAACAAAGTGCACTAACTAGCTCAGTAGAAGAGCCACGGAGAACATCCACTAGAATCCACTGACCACTAGAACCTCTAGGGAAGGCACCAAAGGTAGAAGAGGTGACACCAGATTTCACGGATGGAACATTGCCAGGATATGATGCTGACCAGAGGCATATACCTCCCCTGGAAAGAAAAATGTCAATAAGTATTATTGCTCCACCAGTTATTATGAAATGACCAAGAGTTTGGAGGCATTTCAATACTGTTCCGTTATCAGGTGATACTAATGTATACTACTACATACTTGCAGCCAACTGCAATCATCTTCCCACTATTTGGCCTCCATTCAATAGCTTTAACTTCCTTCTGATGTTCACTTGTTAGAATGCACGATTCTTTACCATCTGTTGAAGAAATCAGCAGTTATGGGCTTTAACTAAGTCGATAAACATATTCGTTCATTAAATATGAATAAGTATTTATGAAGTTATGCGCCACAAAAAAAGGAATGATATCCATCTATTGATACAAGAAAGTAGGTACATCTCACCTGAATCCTCAAAGTCATGGACTGTAACCTGGTCCTTCCCAGATACAAAAGCTAAACAGTGCTTGTGTTGATTCCAGCTTACTTTCTGGGTATCAAATTCTTCTAGCAGTTTTGGCTGGTAGACCAGAATGTCCTTTGTCAGTATGGTTGTCATGAATTTATCAATTTAAACAACCATAATAAGGAAACTATGCAACAACATTACAAAGCAAATTAAGAATGCTTTAAAAAAAAAAGCTTGAGGGTCCAATTTTGATGGAACTAATAAATAGATAAAGCAAAGAATGGAGCAAGCATGTTAGAAAAGCTTTCAAGCTGAATTGAACTTGTGCGGTTGCAGTGTAAACATATTTTGATGGACTCAACACTGTAATCATACTAAGGCTCAACTTGCGGCTGCTGAACTGCGCTGTGGTTATTAATAATCTTCTGTGGAAAATTAGCCACTAAAATAGGCAAAAGGGGGTCAAACAAACACTAAATAGGCAAAAGCAAGTTTTGCAAGTGGGATTATCATAATCCATCGCAATACCAAACAAATCATAAAGCTTTTGGAACTTCTAGACCAAATTATGCAAGCTCAGTAATGAGACACAGGCAAGGGAGCTACTTGCATGCAACTGAGTCAGTTAGACACCTATGCATTTCTGAGTAGATATATGCATTGACAGAAGATCCCACACCAACCTCTTTTCTCATTCAGACAAATATCAATCATGATCAGAGTAGAAAATGATGCAGGTTTTTTCTTTGGACAGGACACAGTACAGAGAAACGGTATTAAAACACAACGGAATGCACGAAATTCAGTCAACTCACATCGCAAGAAGGGAAGAGCATCTGCTTGAAGGACTCGGCTATGGTGGACACCAAACTTTTTCTGGGGACGCTCTCGGTGGGCTCGGCATCCTCTGGAGCAGGAGCCTCATGCTTCGTCAGGAGATCGTCCGGCTGGAAAGGAATCGGGCTGAACACCATCCCCTGAAATATCCACATTGTGCGTGGATGAATACACCACAAGCAAATTAGAGCGCTAAAACTCTGAATCCACAGCAAAAGATGAAATCTACGAGTCGAGGTGAAGATGAACTGACGAGGACATCCCCGTAGGCCTCCTTGGCGCGCTCCTCCGACAGGGAGTCCGCCACAACTGCGAGGAAAGTGCCAAATGCGCAACCCGTTAGTGGGGGGCGATGGCGAGCCAGCGGCAAGAGCAAGGGAAATCGGTTGCGGGTACATACCGAGGTCACGGTTGATCTCGCAGACGGTGACGCCGCCCGGCGGAGGGAAGCTCGGCATCGTCGCGGTCGGCGAGAGGGCGGCTGGCTCCCGTGCCTAGGGTTGGGGTCTTGGGGGCTCGTCGGCTTCCCAATCCGAAATGGGGTCCAAAGTTCAACTATTAAGCCGACAGCAGAAGGAGGCGGCGAATAAGGCGGCGGAGGGCGGCGGGGAGCGAGGCGGCGGTCGTTGCGACGGCCGGGAAGGAGGAGGGAAGGAGAGCTGCTTGACTGAAAATTGATAAACCCTCGCGGCCACCGCGTAAGACGGACGGACGGTGTGGATACGGTTTTTACCTCGATCCAACGGCTGACAGGCGTCGCGCGCGTTCCCCTCCTGCCAATGGAGTTCGAACAGCCTCCCGCCGGCCGGCCGACCACCGTCACCTCGCGCTCGCCCGCCCTTACCAGATACTACAAGACTTCCCCTACCACTGAGCCCCGGCCGCTGTCTCTGAAGTGAGGACGCGACAAGGAGGTGGATGGAGCCAGCCCGCTTCGGTCGTCATGCACGCGTTCTGCTCGCTGAATTGACTACGAAGGTCACAGTTTCTTTCCTACGTTCTTCTTGGAGCTTCTCTCATGAAATTGTTTCAAATAGGCTAGTGGACCCTGTATGATTCATCATTTGAATGGAGAAGAGCTGTGCAATGAATTTGATAGTTGAGCATGATGACATGACCAACGTGATCTCATCAACCTTCTTGCTTGCTTACACGCAGTTGAATTGATCAACCCCGTGAAGTCAGCAATCCATTATTGTTCTTCATCCAGTTTGTTGGCAAGCATCTTAACAATATATATACCAGAAACTCATTGTATTAGTTTAGCTGCACAAAGGTTTTTGTATTCATAAACCAATTCAGCACCTTGTTGGTCATATTGGACCCCAACATAGAATTGGTAACTGCCTCTATTTCTGGAAGCTGCATATGTATTCCGTGGGTTAGAGCGTTGGCATCAGTTCACTGAAAGTGACCATCCTGACCTGATGCATGGTCAATTCCTTTGAATGTTCAAATGAAGAAAAGTTCGAAGCATCAATCAGCTTAGCTGTTATGGATAACAGAGACCCTACCTAATTGGTATTTTTAATGTGGTCAAAATGTGTCACCCTCTACCATGACTTTTTGGAGATCAGGTAGGCACAAAAGGGCTGACTTTGACTGCCTGTGAGGCAAGGCAATGCGCTGGCATGATTACATACAGGGCTGGAGTTTATAGATCTTAGACGTTGAAAACCCCGTAGCATTCCATTTTCGACTTGGAATGATTCTATCATTTCAGGATTGAGACACAGAAGCACCAGAAATAGATGAGTAGTGCATGTTTCAGCCATCATCCGGTGCTGCCATCTCTGCAACCATGGTTCCAGCTCTTCCAACACACCTTGTTGCCACCGTATCCATCCTCTCCTTTCTCGTGCTAGTCTCGAGTGTTGCAAGCCGGGAAATTCTGCAAAAGGGATCCTCCCTCGCCGTCGAGGACTACCAGAGTGACATCCTGCAGTCACCGGACGGCACCTTCTCCTCTGGCTTCTACGGCATCTACGCCAACGCCTCCACCTTCTCAATATGGTACTCCAAGGCTGCCAACAGGACCGTCGTCTGGAGCGCCAACCGCGACCGCCCCGTCCACTGCAGGAGGTCGGCCCTGACCTTGCGCAAGGACGGCAACATGGTCCTCACAGATTACGATGGCACCGCCGTGTGGCAAGCTGGTTACCTCGGAGATGTTCAGCATGCTCAGCTGCAGGACAATGGGAATCTCGTCATCAAGAACACAAGCGGTAACATAGTATGGCAAAGTTTCGATTCACCGACGGACACCTTGCTGCCAACCCAGCTCATCACCGCTGCGACACAGTTGGTCCCCACGACACAATCGCGTTCTCCTGGTAACTATATCTTCCGTTTCAATGATATATCAGTGCTGTCACTCATATATGATGTTCCTGATGTCTCGGATATATACTGGCCGAACCCTGATAATAGCGTGTACGACAATAACAGAAGCCGGTATAACAGCACTAGATTGGGGAGTTTAGACAACAATGGGGTCTTTTCATCTAGTGATTTTGCTAATGGAATACTGCTTAAGGCCTCAGATGCAGCGGTGCCGGGGACTAAGAGAAGGCTCACTCTTGATCCTGATGGTAATCTCCGGATGTACAGCCTGAATGACTCGGATGGGGTGTGGTCGGTTTCAATGGTAGCAATCTCCCAACCTTGCACCATCCATGGTTTATGCGGTCAGAATGGAATCTGCCATTACTCGCCTAAACCTACTTGTTCGTGCCCACCGGGTTATGTGATGATCAACCCGGGTAACTGGACCCAAGGTTGCACAGCTAGTTTCAAGATACCATGTCATGATCAGGAACCTGTGAAGTTTGTGAAGCTCCCGCATACAGATTTCTGGGGATCTGATCAGAAACGTCTTCTGGGGGTCTCCTTAGAGACCTGTATGAACAGTTGCAGGAATGACTGTACCTGCAAAGGCTTCCAGTATCAGCAAGGTGCAGGGTCATGCTACCCAAAAGCTCTTCTTTTCAACGGAAAGAGCTGTGCGACATCCAGCGTGCGGACAATCTATCTCAAGCTTCCTGCCGGGCTGAATGTTTCAGGTACAGCTATTCCTCAGTCCAATGTGTTGGATCCTGCGCCGCCTAGTCTGTACTACGACCAGATGAGCCGAGGAGTCAGACATCCATTTCCAGATCTGCAAGAAACTGGTGATGAAGAATCAAAGTGGATCTACTTCTTCAGTTTCATAGTTGCAATTTTTATCGTTGAGGTGTCCTTCATAACATTTGCATGGTTCTTTGTCTTCAAAAGAGATCTGAGGCCGACAGAAATGTGGGCAGCCGAGGAAGGTTACAAGGTGATGACAAGCCACTTTCGAAGATACAGTTACAGTGAGCTTAAAAAGGCGACAAGAGAATTCGGAGTTGAGCTAGGAAAGGGAAGATCGGGCTCTGTGTATAAAGGTGTTCTAGAAGATGAACGGGCAGTGGCAGTGAAGAAGCTCAGAAATATAAGTCGTGGAAAGGAAGAGTTTCAAGCTGAGCTGAGTATCATTGGGAGGATTAACCACATGAATCTGGCGAGAATATGGGGGTTTTGCTCAGAAGGGTCACACAGGCTGTTGGTATGTGAGTACGTGGAGAACGGATCCCTGGCAAACATTTTGTTCAAAGATAGAAACATTGTGCTGGATTGGAAGCAAAGGTTTAACATCGCATTAGGTGTGGCCAAGGGATTGGCCTATCTTCACCATGAGTGCCTAGAATGGGTCATCCATTGTGATGTGAAACCTGAGAACATATTGTTGGACACAAATTTCGAGCCTAAGATCACCGACTTTGGGTTGGCGAAGTTGCTAAACAGAGCTGGGGCCAGTCAGAACATGTCACAGGTGCGAGGAACCGTAGGTTACATAGCTCCCGAGTGGGTTTCCGGCCATCCAATCACGGCAAAAGTCGACGTGTACAGTTATGGAGTTGTGCTGCTTGAGCTCTTATCTGGGGCAAGATTTTCAGAGTTGGCTGTAGGTTCAGATGCAGAGGTGCATAGCATGCTCCGGAAGCTTGTCAGGGTGCTTGCTGATAAACTGGAGGGGGATGAAGAGTCATGGGTTGATGAACTTGTTGACTGCGAATTGAGTGGACAATTCAGCTATCTGCAAGCTAGAGCTGTGATCAAGTTGGCTGTTTCTTGCTTGCAGGAAGATAGGAACAAGAGACCAGCCATGGAATCTGTAGTCCAAACTCTCATGTCGATCGATGAAGCTAGTAATTAGTGGTTAGACTATAATTTTTTGATCAATCTGATCAAGGAAGAAGCAAAACAATGGTCGGTCGTGAGCGCCGGTAGTTTCGCTCTCACTGCGGTTTAACACCTGCAGCTTCTGCGTTTCTGCTTTTCAGTTGGTCCTAGTTGTTCTAGCAGTTTTGGTAGTTGGTCGCTCTTTCGTTTCTCTTTCCTTTTCCTTCTGTACCAGGTCGTTCTGTAAAGACTCTTGCCACTATGGTGGTTTTCCCTCTTCTAATATAATACATGCAATGCTATTGCATGGTTCAAAAAAAAATTGTTTATGGAATGTATAAATAGGGTAAGATTATTCGATTGCATGGTCAAGGATGTATAAATGCTTGTGAGTTGTCACTACCGTGCATTTGAGCATTAGATATGGGTCTTGGTTTGTTTCTTAGTCTGAATAGCTGTCAGGGTGTTGAAGTTCCTTTCTCATGCTAATTTCAAGTTCAGAAATACCCTGTAAATTCTAAAGCTTGACCTAGTTTTACAAACTGAAATGTCATTGCTAAAATATGGTTAATGCTTATCGTCGTGTGATGTTTTTGCGTCTTGCTACTTAACACTCTCTTCCTCATCTTTCCTAGCTATCGCTGATGTTTAACTTAGTGTAATGTGAACTACAAATCATGTGTTTTTTCTGTTGTGGAGGGAGGCCATACAATTTTGCATTAGTTTAGTGGCACCCATGTATCCACATATTATTTTCAGGCCCACAGAAGTCTCTTGTTTAGATGAAGTAGTCCTACAAGTCATTGAGGTAACAAGAAAGATGCTGAAGGCTGACAACAGAATCTGGTGTGCTATCATAAAAGGCGCCAGGAGAAGCCATGCTACACTTTGCCGGAAAGCATCCTTCTTAGCTCTAGATACCTACACCATTGGTGAAGAACAGAGTTCAGGTAGATCACAACTCGATTGTGTATGTTTGGCTCCTGCGTGTATACAAGGAAGAAGCCTGTGATCCATGGCAGTTTAATTATTGATGTAGCAAAGATCTTCAATTAAATACTATATGAAATCCAAACTGGGAACCTTCAAATGACTGATTGGCTAATGTAATCATCAATGAGGATTGGGTTTTGTACTTTCAGTTCCAGTGGCACATATATGAGATACTTCGTATTAATTTCATTTAGTCCTTGACTCCTTGTTCAACTTCTCTGTGTTGAACTGAAATGAGAGTCTTCTCGGTCCCATGGTAGTAAATTCCGGTGAAGATTGTTACAGAATTTCAGTGAGCCACATCATCGGCCACGTCAAGCAAGTACAAGCACATGAAAGGTGCCATGCTTTCCTTTTACAGTAACATTCATACATCAACAGACTGCGACGCTAACTCGTCAAACATCTGAAATAATTACACTATCGCAGAACTCACTGATGGCTATATGAAACAATATCCAGGAAACAGCTAGCCAACCTGCCCTCTCTAACAGAACCCTGATACAAACATCTGTATGTTTCTGTTCTTCACTCCGAGAAGAATGTCTGAATACTTCTGACTCTCATGCACACATTTCTCCTCTACTTACTGTGTAGTCACGCTCTTCTCCAAGTTCCTTGGTTGGTCCACATCGAATCCACGAAGAACAGTAAGATAGTACGCAAGCAACTGAAGCAGAAGTAACAAAACATTCCTCGGTGACAAAAATTTGCAATAAAAATGTGATGGTGCAAAAGGAGGTTTTAGAGTCGAGAAAAGAAACAGGATAATAGAGTTTGGACGAACCTGTAATGGCATAATATTAATCACTGGTCGGAGACAATTGAAACTTCGATCACTCTGCAAGATCCACTGGGCTGACAGCAGATGCATCCCCTTTGAACACATGATAATCAGATCCCCTTACGAGAAGGAGCTGTTGGATCACTGACTGTTGCTTGCTGCAAGAGGAGAATTGTTTACGCATTTTCTGTGTGAAACAAAAATTGGCCAAGCTCGGTTCAAAGCACATACGTGAAGCATGCATCCCGTGTTGCAATGACGATGATCGGAAGGTTTTCATCCACTAGTGCTAGCGGCCCATGTTTCATCTCACCAGCAAACATGTCTTCACTGTGCATCAGGGCAACATTCTTAACTTTGAGGGCACCCTCCAAGGCAGTGGCATAGTTATAACCTCTTCCGAAGACAAGGAGGGACTCCGAGTCAACCAATGAAGAGGCAAATTCCTTCATTTCCAAATCAAGTTTAAGAACTTCACTGGCATTGCCTCCATAGTGACGTTACATGCGTCATTTATAAACGTCAACAAGAAATAACATTTATCTTAAGGTGCATGGTACATTGTTGAACAATTAATACATACAGGGAGACCGGAAAGACCACTGATGATAGTTTCCCTTCTAGGTTGAGTGGATATTTGGTCAGATCCAATAGCCAAGGCCGGCATTGCCATGACTACTATTTGACTGGTGTATGCCCGCATGGTTTTTGGAGACTGTTAGGGCACCTCCAATGGCCCAGCGCAAACAGACGGATCGTGTCCGTTTCTGTCCGAACGGACAGGGGGCATGCTCCAACGGCTCAACGCAAATGGACCGGCGAGGGCGGACACGTCCGTTTCGCCCCAAACCTAGCCTAAGTTTGGTCCACGTTTGGGGCGCAACGGACAACATCCTCGTCCGCGCTTTGTATTCCTGTATCCGTCCCGCGCCGAATCGCCCGTGACACAATCTACCCACCTCCCACCCCTTTCGTCCTCGCCGGTGCCACCGCCTGGTCCCTCGTCGCCGCCGCCCACTCTCCTCCACCGCGGTCGTAGCTAGTCTCCACGCCGGCGCCCCGGATCTATTGACCGGCCCGTGCTTGGACGGTTATGTATTAGCTCTCGTCCGGTCGTCGTCCTCATTTTCTCCGGCCCCGGCAGCGGCAAGATTTCCTCTTCCCCGCCCTTGCCGACGCTGCGGGAAGGTGGGACAACAATCTTCTCATCGGGACAGGTATATTGTCTCGGCCTTGGCTCGGACTCGGCCACGAACTCCACCGCGCCGAAGGCGTTCGACGAATTGCCTAGCCGGACCAGGTATGGGGACTTTCTTTATCTTCTTGCAAAGGCCAGTACAAATGCTCCTGCATGTTTTCATTGTCGATTTCGTGCAGATGACAGCGACGATGAGTTCTTCTACTCCAATTTCATCGATATTTCAATGAGTCATCCGACAATTATAGCGACATTTTGTTGGCCGCAACAACTCTAATCCACAACTTCAACGAGAGTGCACTCCCACGACATTTAGGGTCGGTTATTGGGCGTGCGCCAGCGTTGACTCGTGGCAGAGAATGGCCATTGGCAGAGAAAATGTCCATTACCATTTTTGAAGGATTATTTCAACCCCATCAAGCCAACATATCCACCGCATATTTTTCGTCGCCATTTTCGGATGGCAAAGCATTTGTTCATGCGTCTACTGGAAGGGGTGAGGGAATATAATGACTACTTTGAGGCGAAACCGGATGCAACTTGTACGTATGGCTTCTCTCCTTACTAGAAGTGCATTGCAGCTATTCAGATGCTTGCATATGGAGTTGCAGGCACTACCCATCTGTTTTCAATCAACCAGAGTAGAGGCTTTCCTGGAATGTTTGGGTGCATAGATTGCATGCAGTGGCAGTTTAAGAACTGTCCTTTTGCTTGGCAGGGGCAATACCAAGGACATGTAGGAGAGTGCACAATCATACTTTATGCGGTGGCATCTCAGGATCTCTGGATTTGGCACTCTTTCTTCAACATGGCAGGCTCTCACAATGATATCAACGTGCTTCAGCGATCTCTGGTGTTCGACATGCTTGCGGAGGGCAATGCTCCAATGATCAACTTTGAGGTCAATGTCCATGCATACAACAAGGGGTACTGTCTAGCTGATGGCAGCTACCCTTCATGGTCAACATTAGTGAAGATAATCCGCAATCCTAAGGAAGAGAAAACTCGACGATTTGCTCAACAACAAGAAGTCGCTAGGAAGGATGTGGAGCGAGCATTTGGTGTGCTCCAATCTCGTTTTGCTATTGTTCAGCACCTTGCTAGAACATGGAGCAAGGAGATCATGTGGGAGGTGATGACAGTTTGTGTGATCACGCACAACATGATCGTTGAGGATGATCGTGATGATGCAAGGCTATTCGACCAAGGATGAGAATTTCAGGGGGAGTTGATTGAGCCAACGCCAGGGTTGGCGATGTTCCAGGAGTATCTCCACGTGCATCATGAGATGCGTGATCGACCTACCCATGATTGACTTCGGAATAATTTGGTTGAGCATATGTGGGGTTTACCTGGGAAAACAGTAGTGGTCTTGTCTCCATTTTATTTCAATATGTGAACTATGTTATTTATTTCATTGTGCGAACTTTTGTAAAACTATGAACCATGTTATTTATCTATTTGTGGAATATTTATTTGCTATAATTAATTTGATGTTTATTTCTTAAAGTTGTGTGAAAATTGAACCAAAATAGCCAACACAAATGGCCAAGGACGAACCAAGGGCAACCCCACCCCCCCACCCAACGGACACGGGCCCAAAATGTGTCCGTGAACCGTCCAGACGAACCATTTCGGACACATTCGTGTTCGTTTTGCGCTGGGCCGCTCGAGGTGCCCTTAGGGAACAACAAGCCAAAAATCTGAAACAATTGCAAGATGAGAATGACAAAAGTTTATCTCGAACCAACGGCTAACGGGCGTCGCGTGCGTCCCCCTTCTGCCTATGGAGTTCGAAACAGTCTTCCTCCCGCGGCATGTAAGTGGCGCGGTGGCTGGGCGATGCGGCTAGTGTCGCTTCAGCCGCATGTCAGCCACGCGGATTTTGTGAGTGCCGCATAATTATTTTTGCGGCAATGTACGGTTAAATGGCACCGCAACGCTGCGCTTGCGGCTGATACACTCCGTATTTGGCGCACGGAAAAAATAGCACGCTATAGCATATTTGGAGAGTTCACAATAAATTTTACCACTTTTCTCGCTATGGTGCTTTTTAGGAAATAACACGCTATATCGCGCCAAAACATCATAGCCTATTTTTTCCAGCCTATCGTCCCAAAAGACCGGATTTTTCACTTTAGGAAGAAGAAAAAGGTGCTACCTGTTTGTAGAGGTGATTAATCAAGAACAAATGATTCCTGGAATCACACGATGATAAATTCTTACGACTCGACTGGTTTGATTCCTGACCTCTGACGGGCCAACGAACCAGTGGAAGAAGGGGACGGTGAAGGCGGCGATGAACTCGCATGACACGTCCACGAAGCTCTCGTAGTCCTAGTCCCAAACCACCCTCTTCTCTTCCTCGCCGTCCGGCTTCTTCTTCTTCCTTCCGACGAACTTCTCCATCTTGCGCGTGAACAGCCCCATGAACGCTGGGGACGCGCGACCGTTGCTCCCGTCGGCCGAATATCTTAGCGGTGGTAGCTGACCAAGGTTGGGGAATGATTCCCTGCCAACCTGGAGTAACAAGCATAAACGTACACTTGAAACCACTTCGTAGTGTCCTATTTGCGGAATTGAACCGGAGGATAGTTTTCACCCCTTTATTTGTTGTCCTCTAGCAAAACAATTGTGGAATTGTATGTCTGAAGTGTGGGAATTGCCTCCGGTGAGTCAGTTCGGAATACTGGAAGAGAATGGCTATTTACACCTCCAAAAGTTCAACACTTTGCATGGTGTTTGTATTGACTCCTGCCAACCTGGAGTAACAAGTATAAGCGTACACTTGAAACCACTATGCAATGTCATATTTGCGGAATTGAACCGGAGGATAATTTTCACCCCTTTATTCGTTGTCCTCGAGCGAAACAATTGTGGAATTGTACGTATGAAGTGTGGGAATTGCCTCCGGTGGAGATACTGGAAGAGAATAGCTATTCACTTATTGGAAATATGCCAGGGAAGATCATTTCCATGACTCTTATGACCTTGTGGCGTATCTGGGATGTTCGAAATGAGGTAGTTCCCTTTAAGCCACCACCACCTATTGAAGTTTCACCAAGGTTTTTGTTGAGCTATATGGAGTCCCTTTTGCAAATTAAACTTCACCCGGGAGCGGATCATGTGAAAGGGAAGTTTATCCGTTCGAGGAAGACCGCCGGTTTCATTCAAGAACTGAGCAAAGCATTGCACCTAAGCCTAGATGGTCTCCTCCCTCGGTAGGCTGGTGTAAGCTTAATACAGATGGGTCCTTTTCAGCAAATGGTGGTTCAGGGCTGGTATGGTTGGTCGTGACCACTTTAGAGATATTGTTTTCTCAGCATGTTGGCACCTTCCTATTTGTAGGGATGCTTTGGAGGCGGAGTTAAGAGCACTAATGGAGGGTCTCTCTTGCTTTCCATTGGAGTAATTCTAATCTGATCATTGAGGTGGATTGGGTGGAAATAGTGAAGCTTCTGAAGAACGAAGCAACAGATCGCTCTGTCTACTCATTTCTAATTGAGGAGATAAGTGTTGATGAAACATCGACAAACTTGTAGTACTCATGTTAATAGAGGCCAAAATACTATTAGTCATTTTATGGCCAATTATGCTAGGCTAAATGACTGCACGGCAGTCTGGATAGCTTCAGGTCCTGATGACCTTGTGGAAAAGTGCTGATTAGACTGTAATCCTGATATTTGATTAATACAGGTTGGGGATGAAAAAGGCTTGTCGGTAGCGTATGCGGGACTTCGTGGTTTTCGTAGGCTTTCGTGGGTGTGCCACATACGCCACTTAATTATGTGGTAAGTCACATAAGCCATTTACGCTAATTTTGGCGGATGGCGTATGCGAGACCAGCGGACGCCGCCGGCCGTCACGTCGCGCTCCCCCTTATTCCCTCCTACGACTGAGGTCCGGCCGCTGTCTTCCTCCGTCTCTCTGATGAGAGGACGCGACAAGGAGGTGGATGGAGCCCACTTCGGTTGTCCTCGTGCGCGCCTCCTGCTCGATGAATTGACTACGAAGGTTACAGTTTCTTTCCTGCATTCATCTTTGAGCGTCTCTCATCATGAAATTGTTTCAAATAGGCTAATGGACCTTTTATGCTTCATCATCCGAATGGAGGAGAGCTATGCAATGATTTGATAGTAGAGCATGACATAACCAACGTGATCAACCTTCTTGCTTTTTTAGATAAGGGGGTGCGGATCCCCGGCCTCTGCATCAAAGAGATGTGCACAGCCCTCCGCAATTATTAAAATCCAATGTTATCAGAGGTTTACAAATCATGGATCACTCAAGGTGGCTACAAAAATCAGTCACTCAAAAAGAAGTTCACTAGGCATCAAGTCTTCTAGGATGCATCCACCCACCCCTGCAGAAGATAGCCCGCACGACCGTCATCATACGGGTGCATCCAGCGTCCATAAGTCCACGCTGATGCACATGCAGCAGGAACGACCACGAATGGATCCAGTAGCACGCCTTGTGAATAACCTGCAAGTAATGAATAGCAGTTGTTTTGTTAAAAACAATGTCATTTCGACAGTTCCAAATAGCCCATAAAATGGCCGCAACACCAATCCGAATACGAGCTTTGGTAACTTTATCAATCCCATTCAACCAACTCCCAAACATGTTAGATATACTAGTTGGTGGGTAGACATTAAAAGTAAAATGAACTACTGAATTCTTGCTTGCACATAGTTGAATTGAATTGATCAACCCCGTGAGGTCAGGAATCCATTATTGTTCTTCATACAATTTGTTGGCAAGCATCTTACAATATATATACCAGAAACTTATTATATTAGTTTAGCTGCAGAAAGGTTTTTTTATTGATAAACTAAATCCAGCACCTTGTTGGGCATATTGGACCCCAACGTGGAACTGCCTCTATTTCTCGAAGCTGCATGTATATTCCGTGGGTTTGCGCTGGCATCAGTTCCCTGAAAGTGACCATTCTGACCTGATGCATAGTTAATTCCTTTGAATGTTCAAATGCAGACAAGTTTAAAGCATCAATCAGCTTAGCTGTTATGGATAACAGAGACCGCACCTATATTGGTAGTTTTGGTGTGGTCAAATTGTGTCACCCTCTACCATGACTTTTTGGAGCTCAAGTGGGTGCAAAAGGGTTGACTTTGACTGCCCGTGAGGCAACGCGCTGGCATGATTTTTTAGATAAAGGGTTTTATTACGTAAAAAGTTTAAACATTACACCCGGTCTCTGCATAAGAATGCACACAGCCACAATCCAGCTGAAGCAATAAAAAGAGTATAGCACTAGGCGAATTACAATCATCCCTGAAGTTTTTAGACCTCAGAAGTTGAAACCCCGTAGCATTCCATTTTCGACTTGGAATGATTCTTTCATTTCAGGATTGAGACAGAGAAGCACCAGAAATAGATTGTGTGGTGCATGTTTCAGCCATCATCTGGGGCTGCCATCTCTGCAAACCATGGTTCCAGCTCTTCCAGCACAGCTTGCCACCGTATCCCTCCTCTCCTTTCTCGCGCTAGTCACGAGCGTTGCAAGCCGGCAAACTTTGCAACGGGGATCCTCCCTCGCCGTTGAGGCCTACCAAAGTGACATCCTGCAGTCGCCGGATGGCACCTTCTCCTCTGGCTTCTACAGCGTCTACACCGACGCCTTCACGTTCTCAATATGGTACTCCAAGGCTGCCGACAAGACCGCTGTCTGGAGCGCGAACCGCGACCGCCATGTCCACTCTAGGAGGTCGGCCCTGACCTTGCGCAAGGACGGCAACATGGTCCTCACAGATTACGACGGCACCACCGTCTGGCAAGCTGGTTACCTCGAAGATGTTCAGCATGCTCAGCTGCTGGACAACGGGATGTTAGACATCATGTAATAGGGTTGTTATACATCACGTAATATCACCGTATGTCGGTTATGGAGTAGTACTCCAAACCGACTACGATATCATGTACATGCCACCGTGGAGGTTGTTTCCACGCCCTATAAACATGAACCCGATCCCCCTAACGGGGGCCATCGTTTCCGCCTACATTAGTTCATATGGTATCAGAGCCTGCTCTTCCATGACCTAGCCGCCGCCGCTGATCCAAAAACCCAGAAAACCAAAAACCAATCTCCCTCCCTCCCGGCTCCATGGCGTCCTCGTCGACGGCTGGTGCCCTGGCACAAGCCCTAGGGTCTCCCCCCTCACAAGCCCTGACACGCGAGAACTTCCTCATCTGGCAAGCTCTCGTGTTCCCAGCCCTCCGCGGCGCACGGGTCACCGGCCTCCTGGACGGCTCCGACGCTGCTCCGGCTGAAAAAGTGGAGGTAGAGGATGCAGAAAAGACGAAGAAACTCGTTGACAACCCAGCCTACATCGACTGGATTGCGCGAGACCAGCAGGTGATGCGATATCTTCTCAACTCGATGTCGCCAGAGGTACTCTCCCATGTCCTCGGTCTTACGACCACTGCTGAAGTTTGGGCCACGATCACCGGGATGTTCTCCTCGCACTCTCGCTCGAGGGTGCAGCATCTTCGGTCTGCCCTGAATAGCACAAAGAAAAACAATCTGACAGCCGCCGAGTTCTTCACCAAGATGAAGGAGTTTGGTTCTGAACTTGCAGCCGCTGGAAAACCCCTAGATGAAGACGAGCTCGTCGGCTACATCCTCAACGGTCTCGACGGCTCCTACAACTCCATTGTGGTCACCGCCAACGCGGTGAAGACATCCCTGGCCGATCTGTATGGCCAGGTCTCTGCCTTTGACATGCGGCAGACGATGCTCGTGGAGACCGGCCAGTCCGATGGTGGCGCCGGTGCCTTCACCTCCTCCACCAACGCTGCATATCGCGACGCTCCGCATCGCGCTGATGATGGTGACCGTGGGCAGCCTGCCCGCGGAGACTACGGTGACCGTGTCAACTGCTATGACGATGGACGCCGTGGTGGAGGACAACAAGACCGCGGCCCTCGCCGCGATGATGACCGTGGCCCTCGCCGCGATGATGCTGACCGCCGTGATGGTGGTTCTCAAGGGCGCCGTGACCGTGGAGCTCGCCGCGATGATTGGCGTGACCGCCGTCGCCATGGCCGCGCCCCCACTCCCTACGTCAACATAACCTGTCAGATCTGCAAAATACACGGGCACCGCGCCAGTGATTGCTGGTGGCGTTACCAGCATGATGGATCCGATGATGAAGGTGGTGACCGTGACAACAAGGCCGCACATGTTGCCTCCTACGGGGTCGACACGAACTGGTACGTCGACACCGGAGCCACAAACCATGTCACTGGAGAATTGAACAAGCTCGCCGTCCACGACAAATATCAAGGCCACGACCGTGTCCGCACTGCTAACGGTAACGGTATGCACATAAGTCATTTTGGTCATTCTATATTGCGCACCCCACATGATTCCTTGCATCTTAGAAATATTCTCCATGTCCCTAGTGCATCCATGAACCTTTTATCTGTCCACAAGCTTACACGCGATAATGGTGTTTTTATTGAATTTCACCCTCATTCTTTTTTGATCAAGGACCAGGCCACAAGGAGAACTCTGCATGAGGGTCCATGCCGTGATGGTCTCTATCCACTTGTTCCTCTTTCCACCGGGTCGCCCAAGCAAGCCTTCCTCACAATAAAGCCAACGTCTTCAACGTGGCATCGCCGTCTAGGACATCCTTCCTCCTTTGTGGTGCAGCATATTCTTAGGAAAAATAATATTTCTCATTTGCATGAAACTACTCCCCATATTTGTGATTCACGTCAATTAGCTAAGAGTCACTAGTTGCCATACCCTATCTCTACTAGTGTTTCTACTGTTCCTTTGGAACAAGTTTTTTCGGATGTATGGGGACCAGCACCTCTTTCTGTTGGCAAACATTCATATTATGTAAGCTTTATAGATGATTTCAGTAAATTCACTTGGATCTATTTGCTCAAAAGGAAATCTGATGTTTATCAAGTTTTCTTGAATTTTCAAGCACTAGTTGAGCGCAAGTTTGCTAGAAAAATAATTACAATGCAAACCGACTGGGGTGGTGAATATGAAAAGCTCCATAGCTTCTTCCAAAAAGTTGGCATTACTCATCATGTTTCATGTCCACATGCTCATCAACAAAACGGTTCCGCAGAACGTAAACATCGCCACATTGTTGAGGTGGGTCTTGCCTTGCTTGCAAATGCGTCCATGCCACTAAAATTCTGGGATGAAGCTTTCCTCACAGCCACGTTTCTCATCAACTTGCTTCCTAGCAAAGTAATTAATCATGACACCCCTGTTGAGCGTCTTTTAGACACCAAACCAAACTATGATTCACTTCGTGTTTTTGGCTGCGCTTGTTGGCCCAATCTTCGCCCTTATAACAAAAGAAAACTCTCTTTTAGGTCCACACGATGTGTGTTCTTAGGCTACAGTCCTCGCCATAAGGGTGTCAAGTGTTTAGATCCTTCCACCGGCCGAGTCTATGTTTCTCGAGATGTGGTATTTGACGAAATCATTTTCCTTTCGAATCCATGAATCCCAATGCTGGTTCCAGGCTCAAACAAGAGATTCTTCTTTTGCCATCAAATTCATATCATGGGGATGCCAATATTAATGACTATATGCCTTTGCCTTTTGTGCCTATTGTTACTAATCATGGTCAGATTGCTACAGAAAATAATGCTGCAGATCACCCTTCTTCAGAAGATTCAGATACTGCTGAAAATTTGAGTCAAAACGGTGAAGGAATGACTGAAAACAGTGAAGAAACACCTGAAAACAGTGCTGAAACGGACACAGCCGATGATGCACACGACAGCCTAGACTCCCATGCTGATTCGGCCTCCGATCCGAGGCTGATCCTCGCGCAGATCCCGAGGAGGATTCCCTGACTGCGCCTGACGCGCCTGACGCGTCCTCCTCCGCCCGCGCCAGTGGGACTCCGCCACGTCGCCCTGCCCCCTCCGACCGTGCGCGGTCCCGCTCTGCCTCGCCCGACGCCGCCCGTGCGGGCCACGACAACGACGTCTCCCGCAGTGGAGATTCGCCCACGGCTGGCCAGTCCCCAAGCGCCACGACACCCCCTGCCTCCTCCACCACAGCGCATGCAGTAGGATCTTCTGCACCAGCTGCCCCTCCTGTGCCTGGTGTTACCACACGGTTAAAAAAAGGTATTGTTAAGCCGAAATTATTTACTGATGGCACTGTCCAATATGGTCGCAGGGATGGCAAAATAAAATATGGACTTGTTGCTGCTTCTTCGGGTGAACCTCGTTCCCTTACCGAAGCCCTTGATGACACAAATTGGCACCATGCCATGGAGGAGGAGTATGATGCATTGATCACCAACAAGACATGGCACCTTGTTCCATCAAGTCCAAATAAAAACTTAATTGATTGCAAATGGGTATATAGAATCAAAAGAAGAGCTGATGGTACAATTGACAGGTATACAGCAAGGTTAGTTGCAAAAGGTTTTAAGCAGAGGTACGGTATTGATTATGAAGATACTTTTAGTCCAGTTGTTAAAGCAGCCACTATCAGAATTGTCTTAGCAATTTCAGTCTCTCGAGGTTGGAGTTTGCGGCAGCTAGATGTCAAGAACGCGTTTCTTCATGGTGTTCTGGAAGAGGAAGTATACATGAAACAACCCCCTGGGTTGAAAATCCAAATGCTCCTCATCACGTCTGTAAGTTGGACAAGGCACTTTATGGACTAAAGCAAGCTCCTCGAGCATGGTTGTCTCGTTTGAGCTCAAAGTTGCATGACCTTGGTTTTGTTGCATCCAAGGCCGACACCTCCTTATTTCTTTACAACAAGTCATGTATCACTATGTTTATATTGATATATGTTGATGACATCATAGTTACAAGCTCATCAGATGCTGCTATTTCTGCTTTACTCCGAGACCTTAATGATCATTTTGCTCTCAAAGATCTTGGTGAATTACATTTGTTTCTTGGTATTGAGGTAAAGAAGACACCGACAGGTTTACTCATGACTCAAGGAAAATATGCTACTGATCTTCTAAAAAGGGTAGGGTTGTTTGAGTGCAAAGCTGCACCTACACCCCTCTCATCCACCGAGCCATTGTCTCTTACAGCTGGAACACCTCTTGGTCCTGATGATAGTACACAATATAGAAGCATTGTTGGTGCCTTGCAATATTTGACTCTCACACAACCTGATTTAGCATACTCTGTCAATAAGGTTTGTCAATACCTTCATGCACCTACTTCAGCACATTGGACAGCCACTAAACGGATACTAAGATATGTGAAGGACACTCTCAATGTTGGTCTCACATTTCAAAGATCATCTTCTAATCTTCTTAGTGCATACTCAGATGCCGATTGGGCAGGTTGTCTTGATGACAGGAGATCCACAGGAGGTTTTGCTATATTTGTTGGACCAAATTTAGTCTCATGGAGTGCTCGCAAACAAGCTACTGTGTCTAGATCCAGTACAGAAGCAGAATATAAGGCACTTGCTAATGCAACAACTGAGTTAATATGGGTGGAGGCACTCCTAAAGGAGCTCGGCATACAGTTGAAGGGCAGACCTTGTTTATGGTGTGACAATCTTGGAGCAACATACTTATCTGCAAATCCTGTTTTTCATGCACGAACAAAGCACATTGAGATTGATTATCATTTTGTGAGAGAAAGAGTGGCAAATAAAAGTTTGGATATCAAGTTTATATCTAGCAAAGATCAAGTGGCAGATGGCTTCACCAAAACACTTCCAGTGAAGAATCTTCATGAGTTTAGGCGTAATCTAAACCTTTCTCAAGGCTTAGATTAAGGGGGGCTGTTAGACATCATGTAATAGGGTTGTTATACATCACGTAATATCACCGTATGTCGGTTATGGAGTAGTACTCCAAACCGACTACGATATCATGTACATGCCACCGTGGAGGCTGTTTCCACGCCCTATAAACATGAACCCGATCCCCCTAACGGGGGCCATCGTTTCCGCCTACGTTAGTTCATACGGGAATCTCGTCATCAAGAACACAAGCGGCAGCATAGTATGGCAAAGTTTCGATTCACTGACGGACACCTTGCTGCCAACCCAGCTCATCACCGCTGCGACACAGTTGGTCCCCACGACACAATCGCGTTCTCCTGGTAACTATATCTTCCGTTTCAATGATATATCAGTGCTGTCACTCATATATGATGTTCCTGATGTCTCGGATATATACTGGCCGAACCCTGATAATAGCGTGTACGACAATAACAGAAGCCGGTATAACAGCACTAGATTGGGGAGTTTAGACAACAATGGGGTCTTTGCATCTAGTGATTTTGCTGATGGAATACTGCTTAAGGCCTCTGATGCAGCGGCGCCGGGGACTAAGAGAAGGCTCACTCTTGACCCTGATGGTAATCTCCGGACGTACAGCCTGAATGACTCGGATGGGGTGTGGTCGGTTTCAATGGTAGCAATCTCCCAACCTTGCACTATCCATGGTTTATGCGGTCAGAATGGAATCTGCCATTACTCTCCTAAACCTACGTGTTCGTGCCCACCGGGTTATGTGATGACCAACCCGGGGAATTGGACCCAAGGTTGCACGGCTAATTTCAAGATATCGTGTCATGATGAGGAACCTGTGAAGTTTGTGAAGCTCCCGCATACAGATTTCTGGGGATCTGATCAGAATCGTATTCAGGGGGTATCCTTTGAGGCTTGTAGGAACAGTTGCATGAAGGACTGTACCTGCAAAGGCTTTCAGTACCAGCAAGGTTATGGGTTATGCTACCAAAAGCTCTTCTCTTCAATGGAAAGAGCTGCGCTATATCCGGCGTGCGGACAATCTATCTCAAGCTTCCTGCCAGGCTGAATGTTTCACATACACCTATTCCTCAGTCCAATGTGTTGGATCCTACGCCGCCTAGACTGCACTGTGACCAGATGAGCCGAGGAGTCAGACATCCATTTCCAGATGTGCAAGAAAGTGGTGATGAATCAAAGTGGATCTACTTCGTCAGTTTCATCGTTGCAATTTTTGTTGTTGAGGTTTCCTTCATAACATTTGCATGGTTCTTTGTCTTCAAAAGAGACCTGAGACCGACAGAAATGTGGGCAGCCGAGGAAGGTTACAAGGTGATGACAAGCCACTTTCGAAGATACAGTTACAGTGAGCTTAAAAAGGTGACAAGAGAGTTCGGAGTTGAGCTAGGAAGGGGAAGATCAGGTGCTGTGTATAAAGGTGTTCTAGAAGATGAAAGGCCAGTGGCTGTGAAGATGCTCAGAAATATAAGTCGAGGCAAGGAAGAGTTTCAAGCTGAGCTGAGTATCATTGGGAGGATTAACCACATGAATCTGGCGAGAATATGGGGGTTTTGCTCAGAAGGGTCACACAGGCTGTTGGTATGTGAGTACGTGGAGAACGGATCCCTGGCAAACATTTTGTTCAAAGATGGAAATATTGTGCTGGACTGGAAGCAAAGGTTTAACATCGCATTAGGTGTCGCCAAGGGATTAGCATATCTTCACCATGAGTGCCTAGAATGGGTAATCCATTGTGATATGAAACCTGAGAACATATTGTTGGACACAGACTTTGAGCCTAAGATCACCGACTTTGGGTTGGCGAAGTTGCTAAGCAGAGCTGGGGCCAGTCAGAACATGTCCCAGGTGCGAGGAACCGTAGGTTACATAGCTCCTGAGTGGGTTTGTGGCCATCCAATCACGGCGAAAGCCGACGTGTACAGTTATGGAGTTGTGCTGCTTGAGCTTTTATCTGGGGCAAGAGTTTCGGAGCTGGCTGTAGGTTCAGATGCAGAGGTGCATAGCATGCTCCCGAAGCTTGTCAAGGTGCTTGCTGATGAACTGGAGGGGCATGACGAATCATGGGTTGATGAACTTCTTGACCACGAATTAAGTGGATAATTCAAGTATCTGCAAGCAAGAGCAGTGATCAAGTTGGCTGTTTCTTGCTTGCAGGAAGATAGAAACAAGAGGCCAGCCATGGAATCTGTAGTCCAGACTCTCATGTCGTTTGATGAAGCTAGTAATTAGTGCTTGGCCTATAATTGTTTGTGTAATGTATATATAGGGTAAGACTATTTGATTGCATGGTCAAGGATGTATAAATGCTTGTTTGTTGTCACTACCGTGCATTTGAACATTAGATATGGATCTTGGTTTGTGCCTACGTCTGAATAGTTGTACGGTCCTGAAGATTCATTTTTGTCATGCTAATTTCAAGTTTAGAAATATCATGTAAATTCTAAAGCTTGACCTAGTTTTTACAACAAGAAGAAATGTCATTGCTAAAAGACGATGAATACTTATCGTCCGTGCGATGTTTTTGCTTCTTGCTATAACTCTATTCCTCGTTTTAGATAGTTAGCTGATGTTCAACTTAGTTTCATGTGAACTACAAATCATGTGTTTTTTTTTCTGTTGTGGAGGGAGGCCATATAATTCTGCACTAGTTTAGTGACAAGCATATGTATCCACATATCATTAGGCCTACAGAAGTCTCTTTTTTAGATGAAGTCGTCCTACAGGTCATATGTAGTTCCATTTTGTCATGCTAATTTCAAGTTCAGAAATATCCTGCAAATTCTAAAGCTTGACCTAGTTTTATAAAAAAAATGCCATTGCTAGAATATGGTTAATGCTTATCGTCTGTGTCTGTGTGATGTTTTTGCTTCTTGCTACTTAACTCTTTTCCTTGTCTTTCCTACTCATCTCTGATGTTCAACCAAGTTTCATGTGAACTACAAATCATGTGTTTTTCTGTTGTGGAGGGAGGCCATTATTTTGCATTAGTTTAGTGACACCCATGTATCCACATATTATATTCAGGCCTACAGAACTGTCTTTTTTAGATGAAGTAGTCCTACAAGTCACTGAGGTATCAAGAAAGATGCTGAAGGCTGTCAGCAGAATCTATTGTGCTATCATCACAGGCACCAGGAGAAGCTATGCTACCACTTAGCTGTAAGGCATCCTTCTTAGCTCTAGCTACTTACACATTCAGTGAAGAACATAGTTCAGGTAGATCTGGGTATGTTTGACTACTGCATGTGTGATCTTGCTATATATAGGGAAAAGGCCAGTAATCTACGGAAATCCATTACGGGTAGTAGGTGCAGATGCACCCACTACCAAAAAACAATTTCCAAAATGTCAAAAAATTCAAAATAAAAATTTCGCATATAGTTCAAGACATTTTATGTTAGCACAAAAAGTTACATGAAGAAAAAATATTTTTTGTGGCCTGTGCAAAAAAGACAAATCCGGACGCACCAAAATGTCTTTATACGAGTCATTTTTTTTTTTGTCATTTTTGTACAGGTCACAAAAAATGTTTTTTCACCACGCCATTTTTTGTGCTAACACATAATGTTCTAATGTACATCCGATTTTTTTTCTGTAATTTCTTGACATTTTGAGAAAAAACTAAATTTATTTTACGTAATAGGTGTATCTACACCTATGAGCCAAATCGCCGCCTCCAGTAATCTATCGCAGTTTAATTATTTATGTAGCAAAGATCTTCGCTTAGATACTATATGAAATCCAAACTGGGAACTCTGAAATGACTGATTGGCTAATGGAATCATCAATGAGGAATGGGTTTTGTACCTTCAATTCCAGTGGCACATACCAGTATGATATACTTGTTATTAATTTCATTTAGTCCTTGTCGAACTTCTCTGTTGAACTGAAATGGGAGTCTTCACGATCAGATGGGAGTAAATTTCAGTGGAAATTGTTACAGAATTTCAGTGAGTCATGTCATCGGCCACGACAAGCAAGCACATGAAAGGTGCCATGCTTTCTTTTTGCAGTAACATTCATACATCAACAGACTGCGACGCTAACCTCCTCAAACATCTAAAATAATTACACTATCGCAGTAACTCACTCGCGGCTATAGGAAACAATATCCAGGAAACAGCTAGCCAACCTGCCCTCTCTATAACAGAACCTGATACAAACATCTGTATGTTTCTGTTCTTCGCGCCGAGAAGAATGTCTGAATACTTCTGACTCTCATGCACACATTTCTCCTCTACTTACTGTGTAGTCACGCTCTTCGCCAGGTTCCTTGGTTGGTCCACATCGAATCCACGAAGAACAGTAAGATGGTATGCGAGCAACTGAAGCAGAAGTAACAAAAACTTCTTCAGTGACAAAATAGCAATAAAAATGCAATGGTGCAAAAGGAGGTTTTGGAGTCGAGAAAAGAAACAGGATAATAGAGTTTGGATGAACCTGTAATGGAATAATATTAATCACTGGCTGGAGACAATCAGCAACCTGTGGAACTTCGATCACTCTGCAAGATCCACTGGGGCTGACAGCAGATGCATCTCCCTTTGAGCACATGATAATCAGACGCCCCTTACGAGAAAGGAGCTGCTGGATCACCGACTGTTGCTTGCTGCAAGAGGAGGAGAATTGTTTACGCATTTTCCGTGTGAAACAAAAATTGGCCAAGCTCGGTTCAAAGCACATACCTGAAGCATGCATCACGTGTTGCAATGACGATGATTGGAAGGTTTTCATCCACTAGTGCTAGCGGCCCGTGTTTCATCTCACCAGCAAACATGCCTTCACTGTGCATCAAGGCAACCTCCTTAACTTTGAGGGCACCCTCCAAGGCAGTGGCATAGTTGTAACCTCTTCCGAAGACAAGGAGGGACTCCGAGTCAACCAATGAAGAGGCAAGTTCCTTCATTTCCAAATCAAGTTTAAGAACTTCACTGGCATTGCCTGCATAGTGACGTTACACGTCATTTAAAAACGTCAACAAGAAATAACATTTATCTTTAGGTGCATGGTACATTGTTGAACAATTTATACACACTTGGTAGACTGGAAAGACCACTGATGATAGCTTCCCTTCTAGGTTGAGTGGATATTTGGTCAGATCCAATAGCCAAGGCCAGCATTGCCATGACTACTATTTGACTGGTGTATGCCTGCATGGTTTTTGGAGACTGTTAGGGAACAAGACGCCAAAAATCTGAAACTATTGCAAGATGAGAACGCAAAAAGTTTACCTTGGTGCTAGCAACACCAATCTCACAACCAGCGTTGATATGAATTCCACAGTGTGTTCTTCTTGAGAGTGTGCTTCCAACAGTATTTGTTATGCCAACACAAAGTGCTCCATTTTCTAGTGCATAATCAAGAGCAAGGAGGGTATCAGCTGTCTCCCCTGACTGGCTAACAAAAACTGCAGTGTCTTCTCTGTAGATGGGGCCTTGCCTGTCCAGCAAGTCACTTGCAACCTCCATAGTCACGGGAATACCTATTGCCAAAATAATACAAGGGAGAAACATATGTTAAAAGACTACTAGCAAAGTACTTATTGCGATTTCTAAAATTTCCATACAAGGATAGTGCAGTTGGACAAACTGATTTGACTCACCGGTTAATTCTTCCACAAAAGTTCTGGCAGCTAACGCAGCATTATAACTAGTACCACAGCCAATAAAGACTACCCTTCTACTGCGTCTGATTGTTTTGAGGTGCTCCTTCAGTCCACCCAAAAGAACTCCACCGTCCTTCAGTCTACCCCTCATTGTTGTTGTCAGTGAATGTGGTTGTTCATGGATTTCTTTTTGCATGAAGTGGTCATAGCTTCCTTTCTTTATTTGTTCAACTTCCATCTCAAGAACAGATAATGCTCGTTTCACGGAGGCTGGCTTCTCCTTGTCATGGTCAAACTTAAGGATAGACACACTGCCATCCTGCAACATGTAAAATTTTCAGAATTTGGGTGTGGCATAAATTATGAAGTGTAAGCTTCGTGGAAGAAACAACACAATTGCTGCACCTAGACTATACTGAGGTTGGTAAAAGCACATTTCCTAAACAACACTGATTTACAATAAGGGAAGTAGTAAAAAAAGGCAAATAAACAATTAACGATGCATACAAACAAAGAAATCACTTAAGCAGCACCTTAATATGAACGATTTCATTATCTTCAATAGCTAAATAATTCTTGGTATGCTCCACAATAGCACATAAATCACTGGAGAAAAACAATTCTTTGGGCTTTCCATTAGCTGTCAGTGCTTTGACATCATGGAATGATTTCCCACTCTTTTGACCACTCAATTCCTGAAAACACAGAGACAATAGTCACGATTGGTACAACATCAAAGTTCAACTCAATAGAAGCGGAACTACAAGTCTATATCATTACGGAAGCGGAACTACAAGTCTATATCGTTACGGAAGTGGAAGGCATAGCAACACCAAAATGGTGGGTGTCGGGGGGCTGCCCCCGGGTAGGGCAAAGATGATGTGTTATGAACAGTTAAGGTCTAACCGGATCAAGGAAAGAAGAGCCGGCTAAGTTATCCGGGTCGGATCTCAAGGCGATTCGGTCAGTCCTACTTCAAGCCAGTAAAAGAAAAGACCAAAGGGGATCCGGTGAGGTTTAACCGGATCCAGGAAAGAAGAGCCGGCTAAGTTATCCGGGTCGGTCAGGAAGGACCCGGGTAGGGCAACTCGGATGATGCACAGGGGCCAAGTAATGTCAGTAAAAGTCACGGGCACTGTAAGGTTACTGACCGGGGCTCAGGAGACAGCAAGGTGCTGCCACAGGTTTTCCGGGTCACAAGCCCCTAGGCGCTGACTCGGCCTATTCGGGAAAGGGGCAGTGACTAGGCTACTGTGGTCTACACTGCCTTAAGCTCAAAGAGGAAAGATAAGCCTGTGGTGAACAGAGGATGAGCTGGGCTGAGTGACAGTGGCCAGTGTTTGTCCTGTTCTCCTTGTCCATGCCATTGTCCTCTGCGGCCAGGGGCAAAAGGGTAATTCGGTTACTGTATATAGGCAACACCACCTCCTCCTGTGGAGGGATCGACCATTGTGAGCATCATTTCCCCCCCAAGCTTCATCTTCTACCTGGAGCCCTCTCCACTGTTCATCATACAGCTCAAGGAGCGCACTGTACTTGTAAACACTTGAGATATAAGAGAGTAGGCTAGAGCTGCAGTAGGGGTGTTACCTCCACAAGAGGGCCCCGAAGCAGGGTACATCGTGGTGTTCTTGGCTGTTCTTGGTTTGCTTTGTTCTTGTTGTTTCCTGCGAGGTTCTTGTTTGATCTTCATGCGTGCTTCATAAGCGCGCAAACCCTCCCCGGTTCCCCCAACGCCCAAGCGAGCCCACACTTAAGCCATATCCATGGCATCTGCCGTGACACCACCACGACAGTTGGCGCCCACCGTGGGGCAAGCATTGGCGTTGGCTGGGGTTTCCATCCGGACGGGCTCCGTCACTGGTGCCGGCGAGCGGGTCCTCTCCGGGCTCGTGTGCAAGCTCGGCGAGTTCAACTTCATCAGCGACAACGCGGGGTGCTTCTCCAACAAGCCTTTCCCCGCGAATGGCTTCCTCATGACGCTGGGCAGCTTCGTCACCTACGTCGCCACCGAGCCAGTTCGCGAGTACCCGGCGCAGGTGCTCGTGGCTGCGGATCCTCCTTCTTTCCGCGCAGCTCGCGGAGGGCGTAGCGCTCGCCCTGGGAGCAGCGTGGAGGTCATGGTGGCTGCCGCAAACGCTGCTGCTGGCAAAGGAGGTGCCAGCGCGAGCGTGCCACAGGAGCTGGCCACGCCGGTCGATCCGGCTGACAAGCCGACCCGGACAGCTAAGTTCCCTAAGGAGAAACCCGATCCGGTTGGTCCCCTTGGCATGTCAAGCAGGGTGCTTCCTTAGAGGGTATCTTGGAAAAGCTAGCTCGGCCAGTGGCTCCTGGAGCAAATGTTGATCTTACTGTAGCTCAGCTAGAGGCAGAGCGCCTGAGGTTGCAAAAAGAGGCTCGGTTAGTGATAGAGTCTAGGCAAGAGTTTGATAGAGACCTGAGAGAATACAATGCTGCCAATGGTATCACAGATGGCTTTACTCCTGTAGTGCACCGCTCGCGCAAGAAAGCCGAGTTACGTAACAGAGGCAAGGACCTCAACGACGAGTTGGCTAGAGCTGCAGGTTCGAGCTCAAGTAAAGCCACTAGTCATAGGTCCGGAACAGGCAAGCCGGTTTATAGCTCCCCGGCTAAGAATCTTAGGGCTGCAGCAGCAGCACGAGCTGAGTTAAGTAACCTGACCGGGGATGCTTGGCGCAAGCAGGCGGAGAGAGTGAATGAGCTAGTGGATGTGTGCAACAGGCAGAATGAGGCCTACAGGAAAGCTAATCCGGATGCTGGTGGTTCCCGGGTAGTTGTCTCGGTTAGGGCTGCTAGCCAGAAGTCTAAGGGGCAAGCGTCCTCTCCGCATGTTGGATTGACCGAGCCCAAAGTGTGAACTCGGGTAAGAGCAAGCAGCTGCAAACTTATGATGCGGTATACGCAAGCAAGCAGCTTGCAGCCCAAGGAAAAGGCGGACAAGGCAGAAACAGTGGTGGTCAAGGCAATCCGGGTACTGGAAGGGAGAATTCGGCTGGCCGAGGTCAACCGCCTCGCCACCCCGGACAGCAAATGATGGCACAGGTGCAGCAGCAGAGTGGTGGCCAGGTGGGCTACCGTTATGACGATGGCAATTCGGCTATGGCGCGAGCCGGATACCAGACGTATGACAATGCACTGGCGTCGAGACTGGGGCCTCGGATGTTGGATCCGGATGATCAGCGTCTCAAATTGGACAGAATCTACCAGTCCGAGAAGCTGGAAGAGCAGGGCCCACCGGGTCCACCATGCTTTGGACCTCGGATAATGAATGAGCCAAGTGTGCCTTTGTTTCAGCTCGGCCGCAACACGAAGCCGTATAATGGGAGCACCAAGCCACAGGATTGGCTGACGGACTATGTATCATCAGTGCACATTGCGGGGGGCAATCGCCGATGGGCGGTCCGGTATCTCCCGCATATGTTAGAAGGTCCAGCCCGGATCTGGTTGAATAACTTGCCGGGTAGTATCAATTGTTGGATGGATTTGGAACAGGCGTTTAACAGCAACTTCTCCAGCACCTACAAGAGGCCAAACCGACCTCAGCTCCTGGCTGTGCAAGCAGGAAGAGAGGGAGACAGACCGAGAGTATTTGACTCGGTGGAGCAACATGCGCAATTCTTGCGAAGGTGTAGTGGAGGAGCAGGCCATTTCATGGTTTGCACAGGGATGCAGGCATGGTACACCACTTTGGCAGAAACTCCAAAGAGATATGCCGAAAACCCTGGCAGATATGATCCGGATAGCAGACACGTATGCGCTGGGTGATCCAACACAGCCCGCATTGGATGCAGTGGGAGCAAACAGGAGGCAACCAGTTAATAACCGAGTTGGACCATTAAGGCCTAGTGACCGACATGAATTCGGTTACAAGAGAAGAGATCCGGATTACAGATACGGTTCTGATCAAGTTGCTGCGGTAAACATGGATCAACCCGGTGGAGGAGATGCGCAGAGGCAGAAAACTGATGGTCCAGCTTGGAGGCCGAATCAAGGTGCTTGGCCGAAGAAAGTGTGGGAGGGACCAAGTCCACCTCTGACTTTTGAGTCCAGATTAGATGGGCCTTGCTGTTATCACACCACCGATCCGCGCAAACCGGCTAATCATTCGACCCGGAACTGTAGTTGGCATCACCGCATTCAGGCGGAAGGTCAAAGAGGACCACCTCAAAGAGGTGCTCCTAGACCGAATTTCAGGCCAAACATGCCGCTAACCGGAGCCAATGCGACCCCGGTCAACGCTGGAACTCCAAGGCCAGCAGCAACGAAGCCGGTTAACCTGGTGAACATGGGAGGCAGTGACAATGGTGATGGCCCAAGTAGGCAAGGTGGATACCCTGGGAATGATTACAAGGAAGCACATCAGAGTTATGTGGTTTTCGTGACCGAGCCAACTGACAAGAAAAGTCAGTTGAGACGAGCAAAGGAGGTGAATGCCGTGATGCCAGCAGTTCCAAAGTACTTGAACTGGTCTGAGCAGGAGATCACTTGGAGCAGGGCGGATAACCCAAGGATCATGCCAAGCCCAGGGAACTATGCACTGGTGGTGGATCCAACTTTGGTTGGACCCAAGCTGAACGTGAAATTTAGCCGAGTCTTGGTCGACAATGGCAGTGCCATAAACATCATGTATCGGGACACAATGATCAAGTTGGGTATTTCGCCGAATCAGTTGCAACAGAGCAGCTGTACTTTCCATGGCATAGTACCCGGGGTATCTTGTTCCCCCATGGGTAAGATCTGGGTAGATGTGTTGTTCGGTACCAGGGACAATCACAGGCTTGAGAGTCTCGAGTTCGAGGTGGTGGATTTGGAAAGCCCATACCATGCTCTGCTTGGCAGGCCAGCATTAGCCAAGTTCATGATATCTACTCATGTGGCCTACCTCAAGATGAAAATGCCTGGCCCGAATGGTGTTATCACCGTTGCGGGAGACTACAAGAAGGCCATACAGTGTGCTACAGTTGGTTCCAACTTAGCCGAATCACTGGTGATACAAGCTGAAAAGAGCAAGATGCACGAGGTGGTGGCAATGGCGAAGTCGGCTCAGTTAGGCGTGCTGGCCATGACCAACCCGGATGGCGGCGCAACCTTTGAAGTGCCCAAGGAGACAAAGAAGATCCCCATTGACCCGGAGAACCCAGAGCGCATGGCCATCATTGGAGCCGGTTTGGGCGAGAAATAGGAAAGCGCGCTCTGCCATTTCCTCCGTGAGAATCGGGATATCTTTGCATGGTCGGCTAAGGACCTGCCTGGTGTTCCGAGGGAATTGGCAGAGCACTCTTTGTTTGTCAGGCCAGAAGTAAAACCGGTTAAGCAACCGACTAGGCGTCTCTCAGGATAGAAGAAAAGTGGTGCTCGATGAGCTGGCTAAGCTACTGGCAGCCGGATTCATTATGGAGGTGCTGCATCCAGACTGGATATAATCCGGTTCTGGTAGAGAAGAAGAAGGACGAACCAGCTGTGGTCAAGGTGTGGCGCATGTGTATAGACTTCACCAATCTGAACAAGGCGTGTCCGAAGGATCCATTTCCTTTACCTCGGATTGATCAAGTGATCGATTCCACTGCTGGGTGTGAGTTGTTGTCTTTTATTGATGCGTACTCTGGTTTTCACCAGATACCACTGAACCCTAAAGATCAAATAAAGACTGCTTTTATTACCCCGTATGGGGCGTATTGCTATCGTGTCATGTGTTTCGGTTTGAGAAATGCCGGTGCTACTTATCAGAGATGTATGCAGAAATGCCTACACTCCCAGATGGGCAAAAATGTGCAGGTCTATGTCGATGATATTGTTATCAAAACTAAAGAAAACATACTCTCCTCGGGATCTCGAGGAGACATTTGTGAACTTGAGAAAATATCGGTTGAAATTGAATCCGGATAAATGCACCTTTGGTGTCCCGGCTGGAAAGTTGCTTGGCTTCCTTGTATCAAGCCGAGGCATTGAAGTTAACCCGGCTAAGATCCGAGCCATAGAAAACATGAAATTGCCTAAGTGTCTAAAAGATGTGCAAAAATTCACCGGGTGCTTAGCCTCATTAAGCCGGTTTGTGAGTCGGTTAGGAGAGAAAGCTTTGCCCTTATATCAATTGATGAAAAGAGCACCGGGTTCACATGGACCCCACAGGCAGATTCGGCTTTCAATGAGTTGAAAAAGATGTTGTCCACTGCTCCAGTTTTGGCATCACCTTTGCCGAGTGAACCGATGTTGCTTTACATTGCGGCCACTAACCGGGTCGTAAGTGTGGTTATTGTGGTGAGGAGAAAGAGGAGGCAAATCCGTGCAGAGGCCGGTGTACTATTTGAGTGAGGTGATCTCAACTTCGAAGCAAAATTATCCTCACTACCAGAAGATGACATATGGTGTGTACCTGGCGGTCAAGAAATTGAAACATTACTTCCAAGAGCACCCGATTACAGTGGTGTGTGAAGCTCCAATTGCGGAGATCATTGGGTGCAAAGATGCAACTGGCCGAGTTGCCAAATGGGCGATAGAAGTGTCTCCTTACACACCGCATTATGAGAGAAGAGACGCTATCAAGTCTCAGGCTTTGCCGGATTTCCTTTGTGACTGGCTGAGATGCAATATGAGCCACCTAAACCGGATTACAATTACTGGAGGTTGCACTTTGACGGTTCCAAATGCAAAATCGGGCTAGGTGCTGGAGTGGTGCTCACATCACCAAAACAGGATCAATTGCGATATGTATTGCAGATTCATTTCTCAGCGTCAAACAATGTAGCCGAGTATGAGGCACTGATCCATGGGCTTAATGTGGCTCGGGACATCGGCGTTCGCCGAATTGAATGTTTCGGTGATTCGGATTTGGTCGTACAGCAATCTTCTGGAAATTGGGATGCTCTTGATGCCAATATGGCACTGTATCGGTTTCATGTTCAGAAAATTTCGGGATTTTTTGAAGGCTGTGAATACAAGCATATACCTCGGCTGGAAAACCAAGCTGCAGATGTTCTGTCAAAACTCGGGTCGTCTAGGGAGGCAATCCCACCCGGAATATCCTTGAATCATCTAAGGGTCCCTTCAATCAAACCGTCGCCTGATTCCGAGTCGATTTTTATTCCCAAGCAAGAATCCGAAGCTATTCCTATGAATGTTGACGTTGAGTATATCGAGGAAGACCCGGGGACTGCATGCCCGGACTCGGGGACTGCTCACGCAGATTCGGAAAATGCTAACCGAGTCTTGGGAAAGAGGAGAGATGAGATGATGCTAACCGGATTGTGGGGAATGGACAGAAGCTGATAGAAGAGATAATGGCGGCCAAACCTGTGGAAGAAAATGAGCACTTGTTCCCTTTGCATCCAGTACCAGAGTGGGCTGAAGAGATCATGAAGTTCATCGAGGAAGGAAGCTTGCCAAGCGATGAGACCAAGGCTAGGCGTGTCCAGAGGAGATCCAAGGCTTATACCATCATCAACAAGGAGTTATACAAAAGAAGTGTAACCGAGGTGTTGCAGCGCTGCGTGGAGCCAGCAGAGGGCAAGGAGATGCTCCTAGAGATACACCAAGGTGAATGTGGACATCATTGCAGTACAAGAGCCCTGGTGGCTAAAGTGTTCCGGCATGGATTTTATTGGCCCACTGCTCATGCAGATGCGGAGGACATAGTCCGCAGGTGTGAAGGATGCCAGAGATTTGCTAAGCAAACACACTTACCCGCATCGGCACTGAAGACAATTCCTATTACTTGGCCATTTGCGGTGTGGTGTTTGGATATGGTGGGAGATTTCAAGCCGGCTAGGGGCAACATGACACATATGCTGGTGATGGTGGATAAGTTCACCAAGTGGATAGAGGTGAAACCAATACGGAAAGTGGATGGCCGTTCGGCTGTAATCTTCTTGAAAGAAATCATTTTGAGATACGGATACCCTCATAGCATCATCTCGGATAACGGCACAAACTTTGCTGTCGGAGAGTTTGCCCGATTCTGCATGAATAAGGGGATCCGGTTAGACATAGCCTCAGTGGCACATCCAGAGTCCAATGGGCAAGTGGAAAGATCAAATGCTCTAGTGTTAGCCGGCATCAAGGCTCGTCTCATTGAACCATTGTTGAAAACTCCAGGGTGCTGGATAGATGAAATCCCATCAGTTCTATGGGGTCTAAGGACTACACCGAATCGGTCAACAGGCTATACGCCATTCTTTCTGGTGTATGGGGCAGAAGCTGTCCTACCCACTGACATAGAATATGATGCACCAAGGGTGGCAATGTACACTGAAACCGAGGCAAAGGAGGCCGGGAAGATGCAGTGGATCTGCTAGAGGAAGCAAGAGAGTTGGCCCTGTCTCGGACAGCAATATACCAGCAAAATCTCAGGCGTTATCATAGCCGGAAAATCAGTCCTCGAGTGTTTCATGAGGGTGATCTAGTGCTGAGGCTGGTGCAGCGCAGCAAAGGCCGACACAAATTGTCACCTCCATGGGAGGGACCATTCATTGTGAGCAGGGCTATGCACAATGACTCGTACTATCTTATAGATGTACAGGAACCAAGGGAGGATGGCTTGGACAGACCCGGACAGGAAACCAAGCGACCTTGGAATGTAGCTCTGCTTCGACCCTTCTACTCTTAAAGGGCGCAATGTATGTATTTCAATTTATCATGAATGAAATCGCAGTAATCCGAGTCTGGACTCGGGGACTGCTTCGTCCTTATGCGTGTGTTTATTACGGCTTTTTTGCCGTTCATGTGCCGAATCGCTTTGAACCTTGTTCTGAGTTTCAGTAATGTATGTTGTGTTGTTGATCTCGTGACTCGACTGACAAACACCAAAATGGTAGTCAAGAGCAGAGATGAGGAATATGGGAAACATGAAAATGGACACGGGGACTCGGTCCAAAACCGATTCGGCACATGTCGTTTACTAACCCCTGTTATTTTTTTTTCGTTTATGTTGAATGATTCTAAACCACAACTCGCATGTTTCAAGTACTGTATGCTATGATTCCTATCTTGTGACTCGACTGTCAAAACACCCAAAGAGGTAGACAAGAGCAAAGATTTGGCAAAAGTAGTAAACAAGAAAACAGACTCGGGGACTCGGTTTAAGATGATCCAACATAAACCTTGTCCGGATCACGTTAAGCATGATAAGCATAGTCTCGAAAGAACTTAAAATAGTCTATTACATCTGCTCCCGGCATACCGGGGATTTAATGTTTTTGTTAAGTACTTCAGGGGCAGCGGACTCGGTCGCGGCAGACTCGGTCATAGGAGTTTCGGTTGCGGGAACTTCTGTGGGAGGAGCTTCGGTTAGCGGAGCTTCGGGCGCGGCTCGGTTACGGGTATTTCGGTGGAAGTGGACGCGGTTACGAGAGGTTCTGTTGCTGGAGCAGATTCGGAAGATGGTGGCGCTCCGGAAGTAATCTTGACTGGAGAGCTTGAAGGATGGGCGGATTCGGAAATTTCCGGATCGCGTGAAGCCTGTTTAGTAATCACAGTCAAGTTAGTGGCTGAAATCACAAAAGACTCGGTTGGAGTTTGTTCGGTGAGCTTGGCCGAGTCGGAGGCTGGTACCTTGCTGGATTTTTCTTCATCAGACTCGCCCTCTGAGTCGGCATATTCTTCAGCGGAGGCGTCGTCTGATTCCTCTTCTTCAGTGTCTTCTCCATCCGAGTAGACTGGAGCCTCCAGATCAAGATGCTTGGTGCGTGCAAATTCGGCCATGAAGTTGGCGGCTTCTTCACGGATCTTGATCCGGATAGGGTCTGTAGCCCATGAAGAACCCTCGCGAAAGGAGCGCACTTTGGCAAGGTCAATCAGCTCGTACCAGGACATGATGAATAACAAAGCTGCGTCAGCACCAGCGCGGGCAGACGAAGACCTCCACTGTTTTAACCGGGTCATTGCTTGATCCAGGTCTCTGATCAGCTCCTCCACGGGCACAACTTGCCGCGCTTCAGGAAACAAGATTCGGTGAGCCTTGAGACTTGCATTAAGCAGACCAATGTGGGAATCCTTCAGAGGAGCAATCCGAGCCTTAAGTGCTGTAATATGATCTTCGATGTCCCATGTCTCGGATAGGGGAGCCTCGGTTAATTTAGCTCTCTCAGCTCGGGCGTTTCGCACAGCCTTGGCGGCTTGAAGCCGAATGCTGGTAAACTCTCCTACAAACAAATAAGCTAATACTGAGTTCAGCAAGAAGGAACACAATATGTATCGGTTAAGAGCAGAAAGAAAAAAGGGGATTCGGTGAACTTACGATCCATGTCATCGTTAAGGCTAGCAAGTTGAGCCAGCCATTTCGCACTGGCCGCTTGGTGAGCAGCCAGTTCTTCTTTAGCAGCTTTCAGTTCAGCTTCAGACTCGGCCACTGTGGTTTGAATCTGCTTATCCATTTCGGCTCGCCTCTGTAGCCCGGCGTGCAAAGTGTCTCGCTCCTTCTGAATTGTATCTTTCTCCTTTTGGAGCGTGTCTCTCTCCCTCCGCAGTGCATCCCGCTCTCCTTTAACTTTGTTCTTCACTTTTTCAACCCGGTCAAGCTCCCGCTGGACTCGGGCTACCTCTGATTTTTCCTCGGATAAAGCACGCTTTTGCTCTTCCTCTTTGCTATTCATCTTGAGGACCAAGGCATCAAATGATTTTTGGAGCTTGTGGTACTGGTTGGCAAGCTGCTTAAAGAGGTCGCTGCGAGTGCCCGTGCTTTCCTGAAAGAAAGTAGATAGCGTCAAAAGAGACTCGGGGACTGATACCCGAGACAAGGTGGAGCCAAAACAAATCTCGGAGATTGGCCGAGACTGACCGAATCGGTTAAAAAGAAACCCGGGGACTGGGGGTCTCACAGTTTTTTCAGTTAAGAAAAAGATCATGATCAAATTTTTTAAAAGATTCAAGCCGAATGACTTTCTTACTCCAAAGAGTATCAGTCGTTCGACCCGAATCTCGGGGACTGGGTGTATACTATTTGATCATGACGAACTAAAAGCAAGATTCGGCAAACTTACCTCGAAGACTTGGTGCGATGCAGTAAACGCAACCTTCACTGAATGAAGAGATTGCATCATTCGGCTAGGACCAGCAGGGTGCGGCGTTGCAGCGGAAAAGCCTGGTGCAAGGTCCACGGCGTTCCAGGCCTCAATAAAGTCATTGGCAGTGCTGAGCTTAGGCTTGGCTTGGCCGGATTGAATGGCAGAGGAGGTAGCGGTGGTTTGCTTGACAGCAATCACTTGCTTATCCGGAGTGGAGGAAGTTGTGCCAAAGACAACTTGAGTCGGCTTGGGTGGAGGTGATGCACCCGGGGTCTGTCTCTGATGTTGCGGTTTCTGTGGTTTCTCGGAAGTTTGTTGCTGTTGTTGCTGCTGTTGCTGCTCTTCAGGGGTTACTTGTGGTTGTTGCTGCCTCGGTTTCTTCTTCTTCTGCTGCTGCTCTTGGCTCAGTGCAGATTGAGTTGCAGGAGCAGGACGGGAATCCGGCTTAGGTGTGGACTTAACCGATGTCTTAGCCTTTTCCTTCTCCAGCTCCTTCAAAGGACGTGGCCAGCTTGAATCTCGGATTGGAGCCGAGGTTTCCTCACTCTCCAAGTCGATAACCGGCTCTGAGATGGGAGTCGGCTGGGGAATATTGGTAGTTGGGACACGCGTGGGTGAGGTGGCAGTTCGGTCAGGAGACTGGGTTTCCATGGCCGTATCCAATGGAGGAATGGGAGAAGAGATGGATGAATGAGTCTGCGCGGTGATGAGGACATCACTGCATAAAGCAAAGCAAACAGTTAACTCGGATAGATATGACTCGGTTAATAGAGGAAGAAAGCAAATAAAGTTCGGTCAATGTTACCCCTTGGTGGTGGGCATCGGTTTGACACGGCTCGGCTTGTCGCCGGATTTCTTCTTCGCTTGGTCTCTGGGGCATTTGTCTCGGGCGCCTCAGCGCGTTTCCGAGATGTCTCTTGGGTATCATCTTTGGCTGGAACATAAGGTGGTGGTAACCATGAAATCGGAATAGCATTGATGGGTTCTAAGATGCAGCAATCTTCATCTTCCTCGTCGGAAAGGTTGTGAGTGTTTGATTGCTTACCCTTGCGGACTGGCTTGGCACGGGGAATGGGCAAATAGTCATCCGTATCCGGATCTTCTTCGCCCTCGCGCGGCGGGCTGAGATCCGGTGTCCATGCCTTGGTGGAGAGATCTCCGTCTTCAGTAAGTTGGCGATCAAACAGCTACAAAAAGTAATGCGAATCCGGATCAGGGGGTTATGCGGATGAAGTAGATTGGGTTCGGAGAGTGGTGAGCTAACCTGTGGAGGAAGTTTTTCCCGGTAGAATGGCTTTACACCCCACCGCCATTTGTCCGACATCTCATTGCAGCAATGGCGTTTACCCGTCTGAAGACGGAAGCTTTGTAAGCTCGTGCTTGCTGATCCGGGTAGGATCTAGTGCGCCACGCATGTGGCATATCTTGTGGTCACGCCTTTGAAGAGGGCTGACCCGGCGAGAGATGAAGGTCCGGAGGAGGTCGTCAGAGATCATGCCATTCTTCAAAAAATCCTCCAGAGCGGTGTGCACTGTCTGGAGTTCAGCAATCGTTTCAGCCGGATTGTAACCGAAGTTCAGCTCGGCTCTGGGCGGCTCCATCCTGAATTCGGGCAGATTAAGAGCGTCATGGCCCTCAGCGCTCTTTATGTAAAACCAGGTCCTTTGCCATTTCTTCACCGTGTCTAGGCCGGTGACTCGGGGAAAGGCGGATCCCTGCCGTGGCGTGATGCTAACCGAACCGCAAGCGGTCAGCTCTTTCGGCTTGGTACCTGGGATGGTGTGCTTGCGAAGGTGGAAGTACTTTGCCCATATATCCACACTCGGCCAAAGACCGAGATAGCCTTCGCAGAAGGAAGAGAAAGCTGATAAAGAGACGAAGGCGTTCGCCGGGAGGTGGTGAAGCTGTAATCCGAAGAAGTCCAGAAAGGCCCGGAAGAAGTCACTGGCAGGTAACCCGAGCCCGCGCTCGAAGTGTGCTATGAATACCACGCGTTCACCGGGTTCGGGCGCCGGTGCGAGTTCTTTTCCGGGTCGGCGGCAGATGGCTTGGGGCGTTATGCGTCGGGTGGCTCGTAGCCATTCCAAGTCATTTTTGGTAACATCAGATCCTTCCCATCGGCCAGGGGGAAGTTTGGCCATAACCGAATCGGTCCTGCAGCAAAGAGTCGGATAACCGGGTCAGGAAATTCGGAATCCATGGGACCAAAGAAGAATCGGATAACATTAAAGCCGAATCAGATCTATGGTGACTCGGCTAATCCTATCCCGGGTAGGGTTAACCGGGTCCGGTGGAGAAGGTGAAGCGGTTGGAAGTCGCAAACATCTTTCCGCAAGTTTCTAGGGTTGGGAAGATCTACAGCGGTGGTAAAAAAGAAAGAAAATCACGGGTAAAAACATGGTTGAACTGCTCCAACGGGGACAGGTGTATCTAGGCCAGTCTATTGCGGAACTTGGACAGAAAATTTGCGGAGTGTGCTACGGCAGGAACACGGGCTTAGATACGCATCAATCTACCAAGAACAGGTGTGTGTATTCCGAGAGTATGAACTCGTCACGGTGGCTATGGCGAGAGGAGGAAGAACTTACAGTGCGAGTCGCTCGAAGGAGGAGTTCGACGGAGAAACGTCGGAGATGGGCGCGAGGCGCGGCTCCGATGGTCTTGCTCTGGTACGCTGTGCGTCCCTGGCGCGGCAACCTTGAATGGCGAGGTTGCGGCGGCGTCGATGGAGCGGGTTAGTGGGAGTTGAGAGGAAGAAGAAGGGGAAAAACCACCGCGCCCTCTTTATAGCCTCCAGCGGTAACTGCCCCCCACTACCGCGCGGTTACCGGAGCACGGTTAGATCCCTTGCGTCGCGGAACTCTGTGGCAGCTGCTGTGGCCGTGTATTTCAAGCACTCGTGGCCACGCCGCAGAATTGGAAGCGGTGGAGCGGATCCTATGTGCCGGTCAACGGAGAAAACGAGGAGACGTGGTCTTCTGGTCAAACACACTCGAGTACCCGGTGGATCCGGATAACGAGCTGACAACCCGGGTTATACGGCTTTGCACAGGCTTTTCCTGCCAAATGTCCCGGAAAATTCGGTGACAGCTAGAGGTGATCCGGTTAGTGATGTTGGTTTAGAATCTGGAACGGCCCTTCAGCCGATGCCGTAGGACCGCACCAGCTTCGGGGACTACTGTCGGGGGGCTGCCCCCGGGTAGGGCAAAGATGATGATGTGTTATGAGCAGTTAAGGTCTAACCGGATCAAGGAAAGAAGAGCCGGCTAAGTTATCCGGGTCGGATCTCAAGGCGATTCGGTCAGTCCTACTTCAAGCCAGTGAAAGAAAAGACCAAAGGGGATCCGGTGAGGTTTAACCGGATCCAGGAAAGAAGAGCCGGCTAAGTTATCCGGGTCGGTCAGGAAGGACCCGGGTAGGGCAACTCGGATGATGCACAGGGGCCAAGTAATGTCAGTAAAAGTCACGGGCACTGTAAGGTTACTGACCGGGGCTCAGAAGACAGCAAGGTGCTGCCACAGGTTTTCCGGGTCACAAGCCCCTAGGCGCTGACTCGGCCTATTCGGGAAAGGGGCAGTGGCTAGGCTACTGTGGTCTACACTGCCTTAAGCTCAAAGAGGAAAGATAAGCCTGTGGTGAACAGAGGGTGAGCTGGGCTGAGTGACAGTGGCCAGTGTTTGTCCTGTTCTCCTTGTCCATGCCATTGTCCTCTGCGGCCAGGGGCAAAAGGGTAATTCGGTTACTGTATATAGGCAACACACCTCCTCTGTGGGAGGATCGACCATTGTGAGCATCATTTCCCCCCCAAGCTTCATCTTCTACCTAGAGCCCGTTCCTTTGTTCATCATACAGCTCAAGGAGCGCTCTGTACTTGTAAACACTTGAGATATAAGAGAGTAGGCTAGAGCTGCAGTAGGGGTGTTACCTCCACAAGAGGGCCCCGAAGCAGGGTACATCGTGGTGTTCTTCGCTGTTCTTGGTTTGCTTTGTTCTTGTTGATTCCTGCGAGGTTCTTGTTTGATCTTCATGCGTGCTTCGTAGGCGCGCAAACCCTCCCCGGTTCCCCCAACGCCCAAGCGAGCCCACACTTAAGCCATACCCATGGCATCTGCCGTGACACCACCACGACAGTGG
>CAMZMU010000085.1:117611762-117760867 GCA_947311845.1 Poa pratensis | reverse complement strand
TAGTACATTAACAAACATATGCGAGTCGCGCTTCTAACATCAGCAGCTCAATAAGCCGCTACGCTCGCGTCTCATCATCAGTAAGTCACCAATCACTACATACTCAAGTCGGCAAAATCATCAACATCAAGTCAAGATCTTCCGCCTGACTCTACGAATCACCCGGAAGCTTGGGGGCTAATGTCGGGGGAATACCTAATTGAGTATGAGCCGACGTACGAACTTATCAAGACGTAAGCTGGTGGAGACTTAACTGGCGCAGACTTAGCTGGTGCGGCTTAACTGGCGCGACTTAGCTGGTGCGGCTTAGCTGGTGCGGCTTAACTGGCGCGACTTAGCTGGTGCGGCTTAACTAGCGCAGACTTAACTGGCGCAGGCTTATCTGGCAGGAGAAGACATAACTTGGAAGACACGAAATTACATTACTTAGTCTCCAAGTAGGACTCCGGCTCATACTTTCCTTGGGAGAGAAGTTTCCTTGTAACCTTGCGAGCCATCGTCTTTAAGGTGGACTCCAAGGACTAGAACCCCAAGCAAAAAGGCTCTCATACATCCAGAGAGAGGTGACTCGACACCTCGATCGCCAACCCCTTGTAACACCATATTCATATCAATACCAATCTAGGATAGGCAGGACGTAGGTCTTTACCTCACATTGAGGGGCCGAACCTGGGTAAAATACATTGTCTTATCGTGCCCTGGATCTTTAGCTCGGAGACGCTCGATCGCTTAATCCCCAACTCTACGAAGTCATCTCCATGACATCTGCGTGACAATCCCACGACAGCCGCAGCGGCGGAGGTCGCCGGCGAGTGGCCATGGCGGCGGAGGTCGCCGGCGAAGGACGTGGCGAGCCCAATGGCGCGCACGGCAGCGGCGAAGCTCGGTTAGCCTACTAGCTGCTGCTAAAAGGACAGAGTTCAAAACGAGGAATGGAGGTTGAAGAAAGCACGTACAAGAACAGTCTAAGTACGCGCAATATGGCACAAGATCTACTCTTCTACGTCCAACGAAACGAAAAACTTACAACACGAAAGTTGTGTCAAATGGTGATGCGAAGCTATTCCTAAAAGGAAATTACAAACCGTCGATTGTGTGCAAATGATTGTGTGCGATTAATTTGACGAAATTCGTCTAAAAAGGCTTCAAACATGAATACGAAATTAGCAGTTAACAATTAACAAAAGTCAAAAGCGATTGTCAGAATGGAACCACATCATCAACGCGCATCATTTTCGTGTAGAGCTTGTTTTGATTTGAGCATTGTAGGAGTGATTAGAAGGAAGAGGATGAAGTGAGAGTAAGGAGAGTGACCGGAAACAAAAGTTCACGTGCAAGATTGCAGCGACAGAGCGAAGAACGAGCCAGGCCCGTCGATCTGAGCGTTCCTCTCGGGCCTGGTTTTTCATTGACCATTGCAGCTGGGGGTCTGGCCCAGAAGCTCATGCAGGCATCCAATCACTGGGTCGCTGTAGCTGGCGGGCCAAAACTTGCCGCTGCAGGCTACCAAACCCGCCCGACAGGAGCACGAGCTTGACTGCGCGTTCGACCCGGTGTCTCACGCGTGCATGCCCTGGCTCCCTCTGCGTGCATGTCGTGGCTGCCAATCAACCAGCGTGAATTTATCCAACAAGAGGCACACGGCCAGCGTCCGCGTTGCTGAAAAAATAAGGCAAATAAATTAATTGAAAAAGGACCTAAGAATTAGAAGAAACAAAATCCTAAGGGTGTATTCGATAAAAACTGTCAGCCACGTCAGCGACTTAACGTCTTTCTTGATGAAGTGATGAACGGGGCTCTCACACACAACTATGTGACCAAAATTTAGCACTTTTTTAGTTCGTGACCAATGCGCTCATCCGTGGCAACTTCGTGACCCCTCAGACGTTTAACTCTTAAAGGAAACACTGGAATCATAGTAGATGTTGTTTGATTGCACTGCAGAAAAATCGTAGGAAAATTGTATTGATCGAGATTGGTAGCATATCATAGCTTCATAGACACCGAATTTTTCAAAGAGGTTGCACCTCTTGAACAAGAGGTGCAACCTCTTTGAAAAATTCGGAATTGGGTCTGGAGCATCCTGAGGGATGATGAGGGACTTTGGCTTCAACTAGTGAAGGCCAAGTACCTGTCCCCTCATGGCCTGTGAGAGGAAGGAGGAATCTCACTTTTGGAGGTCCCTCCAAGCCATCAAACATGAGATCCGGTTTGGGGCTACCTTCTTCGTAGGCGACGAAGGAGTACCCTGTTTTGGCTAGATTCATGGCTTGGGGAAAGATCACTTAGATATGAGTTCCCAGAGCTCTTTGCTATATGTTCTGACCCAATGCTCTTGGTGGAGGATGCGGCCCACAATGGGCAATGGGACATTAGGTTTCGCCGCACCTTTGGGTTGGTCGAGGCCAACATGTGGGAAAACATGTTGGCCTCCCTTCCGGACTCCCTTTCAGACGCTCCAGAGAGTGTTTCTTGGTCCCTCTCGCCCTTGAAATGCTTTTAAAGTTGGGTCGGCCTACCGGGCCATATTTAGAAGACCCGTGCTCCTGTGGACCTCCCACTTGTGGAAGGCTCCTATGCCACTGAAGATTAAGATCTTTACGTGGCAGTTGTTGCGAGACCGCCTCCCTTCGGGTGTGGAGGTGGTCAAGCAATTTGGTCCTGGGGATGGTACTTGCCCATTATGCGCGGTCCCGAGTCGGGGACCCATATTCTTTTCTCTTGCCCCGCAGCTCGCTTCATGTGGAGCTTCCTAGCCGAGGCGCTTGGGCCTGAGTGGCAGGCCCAAGACCTTGCTGAGTTCCTAGAAGTGCAGGCGAACCGTGCTGGTAAGAGGAGGCGCCTCTTCTGATTAGTGTTTGCCGTGATGACCTGGACATCGTGGACTATTCGTAATAAGATGGTTATCGAGCGTGTCTTTCTGAGGCGTGCCTCTGACTCCTTTTTCAAATTCTTGGCATTTTTGCAGCAGCGACACACCCGCTCTGTAGACAGCGGGACAAGGAGCGGCTGGATGGATTGATCGAGAAGCTTCTGAGCGGCACGCCTTCTATCTGCATCATCCAGCCACTGAGTTACTCCCATGTGGAGGTGTATCGGCTCGCTTTAACTTTGGGCATATCTGTGATGTGGCCCCAGCAGACTTGTTGTTTTATTTTTCTGAACCTGTGATTGGATATCTGTATGCTTGTGGACGGTTGCTTTATTTATAAAGCGGGGCGGAAGCCTATTTCGAGGAGGATAGTTTCATGGACATCAGTGAAGCGATTGACCTCCGCTTCTCGTTTCTCCTAGTGAACTGTGCTAGTAAGGCCTCTCGGTATGGTACAACAGATTCAGAAACATAGGAGCTTCTTCTGGCGGCGGTAGATTGCGTAAATGAAGTTCGAAGCTGCTTTTGGAGTTTGATGCCAGTGACACACCGTGCAAACTGATGAAGAAATCTTTGAGAGCGAGTATTCCGTGTTCTGCAAACTCTTTGACCTCGTGTCAGGAGAGTCACTTCCTATTCATGTACATGACGTCGGTGGTGCACGTATGTGACAGGCAACGGAAAGCAGATTGTGCAAGCTAAGGGAGGGAGAGTGTGGGAGGCGAGGTGAAGGAGTCCATGATGCTCGATCTGTCGTTTTAACCCTTTTTTGATCTTTTTCCGACTATAGGGGTTTTGAAACAACCCAGCAACATCCGTGTGACAGAGAGTCAAGGATTGGGCTAATGCGTTCCCCTTGAACCCTTGCAGAAAAGTAGGAAAATTGACTAAAATTGTTGGATAAGTGGATTTGCAGTATCTCAACAATCAGAACATCGAATATTACATCTGTCTTACGAACCCGGCACCAAAGAAAGAAAAAAAGAAAAGGAGACTAAAAGAGAACAACAAAATAAAGATCACTTTCGACGATAGAACGACACTTTTATATCTAGATTGGAACTGGACTTGACCCTTCATATCCAGATTTCACTCCACTTTCAATATCATATCAGGAACGTCGACTTGGGCTCGATTCGTTAATTAAAGGGAATTTTCCAGGACTTCAATGAAAGTTGGCAAACAATCTAATAAGAACTTGGGAATAAGGGGATGGATTGTTGGCACTTTTCTGGTACGAAATAGGCCACTTCAAATAGGTTCATTGATCCGGCCCAGAATACGATAAATCCAGCATCAACTTCTACACTCGGAAGTTGAGAAGACATCTTTTCTATCTAAAAATAACCAAGCTCCGCTCGAAGATCCAATAGATGGGGCAGGCTTGGCCCATAAGACCTATGGTCTTATTGTACTAGCGATGCTAAGGGAGAAGGAGACCTATGTCAGAGCAAGCTCGAAACTCATTATGCGAAATGGCCCCACGGTGTTGATGGCATAACACAATTCTTCTTGGAGGAGAGTTTTGGTTTGCCCGTCATTAACAGAACACTTGTTTACGAGCTTGGTGGCCGCCTTGGAGCCGAGGCAAACAAAGTCTCAAACCTGCAATCCACGTTCCACTTGTCCTCTATATGCTATGCTCGGGTCTGTTGTTTGACCAGTACATAATGCTAGAAAAAGAAGAGTTTGAAGATCACCCACGAAAAGGTCAGAACTCTCGACCCGACAACCCATCGTTCGCCTAAGATCGCCACATAGTGGGAATGGAACTTGATGTAACCCATTGGAAACTAACAAAAAATCAAGGACTTCCTAAGTGCTACTTAGGCAGTCGGCCTCATCTAATTTGAGACGATGTAGTGATGCGTGTAAAGTACACGTCCGTTGGGAGACCCCAAGAGGAAGGTTTGAAGAGTGTAGCGGCAAGTTTTCCCTCAGTATGAAACCAAGGTTTATCGAACCAGTAGGAGTGAAAAGATCGTCTGTAGCTTGTTGGTGGCGCCGACCCCAACGTGGACCTGCACACAAGACAATCAAACTAATTTGCCCCAACGAAACAGTGAGGTTGTCAATCTCACCGGCTTGCTGAAAACAAAGGATTAAATGTGTGGTGTGGAAAATGATGTTTAATTGCAGAGAGTAAAAGAGAACAATGATTGCAGTAGGTTGTATTTATCAAGTGTAAAAGAATGGACCAGGGTCCACAGTTCACTAGTGGTGTCTCTCCATAAGATAGATAATATGCTGGGTAACAAAATACAGCTGGGCAATTGACAGAATGTTGAGGGCATGACAATGCATATACATGACATGGTGACTAATATGATATTTGATGTGGGCATTACAACAAAATATATAGACCGCCATCCAACTGCATATGACTAATAATCCACCTCCAGGTTGCCATCCGAGTCCCCCGTTGGTATTAAGTTGCAAGCAACAGATTATTGCATTAAGTAAAGTGCATAATGCAAATACATTAGACCTAACCGCGTACCATTAAACTAAGCATCGGTTATTTTATCCCTAGTGGCAACACACATCCACAACCTTAGAGGATTCTGTCACTCCCCCAGATTCAATGGAGACTGAACCCACTATCTAGCATAAATACTAAATCTTGGAGTTAGAAGCATCTACTTGGCCAAAGCATCTACTAGTAACGGAAAGCATGCAAGACATAAATAACATATGAGATATATTGATAATCAACTTGGCATAATATTCAATATCCATCGGATCCCGACAAACACAACATATAGCATTACAATAATATGATCTTGATAATGTTAGGCAGCTCACAAGATCTAAACATGATGGCACAAGGAGGAGAGACAACCATCTAGCTACTGCTATGGACCCGTAGTCCAAGGATGAACTACTCACGCATCACTCCGGAGGCGGGCATGATAATGTAGAGCCCTCCGGTGATGATTCCCCTCTCCGGCAGGGTGCCCGGAAGAGGTTCTGGAAACTCCCGAGCTAGGGTTGACGACGGCGGCGACTCTGGAAATTTTCCTGGAATATGACTCGGGTATTTAGGGTTTTCGCGTTGGGGAATAAATAGGCAAAAGGGCGGCGGCTAAGGGCACCCGAGGGGCCCAAACACACCCTCGGTGCGGCCCCACTTCCTGCCGCGCCGAGACCGTGTGTGGCCGCCTCGTGGCTATTCTTCGTCTCCCTTCTGGACTCCGTGAACGTGTCGGTGAAAATAGGACCCTGGGATTTGATTTCGTCCAATTCCGAGAATATTTCCAGAACAACTTTTCTGGAATACAAAAACAGCAAAAAACAAGAACTGGCACTGTGGCATCTTGTTAATAGGTTAGTCTTAGAAAATGCATGAAAATGATATGAAGTGTATGTAAAACATGTAGCAATTGGCATAATATCAACATGGAACATCAAAAAATATAGATACGTTTGAGACGTATCATGTAGCGCATAGAAAATCTAACGATGATTATTGACTGAAGGACAACTATGGTATTGAGCTCATGCACGTCTTGTTAGGGAGGCTAGATGATGCATCTCTTTCTCAGCTACACCCTTAAAAGAAGTATTTATTCTTCTCCTCCTTGGTCATGTCATTTAGAGGATGCAAAAGGGAGAGAGATGGCTCATGTGGGAAGTGAAACATCGCTGTAGGAGAAGGATGATGCCGTGCGGGAGGACAACGAGCCGGCAACTCCACCACCCGCACGTCCAGCGTGGTGCTCGTGAGAACGTTGATTCCCGTAGCCGTGCCCTTTGGCCGGTGCAGACCCTGCATGGGTGACACAGGCGGTTGCACTGCCCAAAGTGTCGAGGTGGAAGCTAGAAACTCGACACTCCGAGCTGCAGAACGACGAGCCAGGAACTCCATCACCCAAGAACGCACCGAGGATGACGAGTAGTCAAAGTGTCTTTTTAATGTTATGTAAACTATATGTAAATGGGTTTGAAACTGAATTTGAGATCATTTATCCTATATATATGCAGCTTTTGTGCCTATGACATGTGGAACCTACACGTCGTAATGCTTTTCTAGGCATTGGCCGGCATCAGGGTTGTTCCAAGTTTAGAGACCGGTTGGGCGACCAAAAATAGATTGAGCAAGACAAACATGATGTCAATGTGGCCGATTTTTATATCCGATACCCATTGGGCTTTTGGAGGTCCGTGGGGGTGCTGTGAGATGAGAGAGTGCATGATACGTCCAAAACGTATCTACTTTCCCGGACACCTTTGCTGTTGTTTTGCCTCCAATTTGTGTGTTTTGAATACAACTAACACGGACTAACGCTGTTTTCAGCAGAATTGCCCTGGTGTCTTATTTTTGTGCGGAAAATCAACTTTCGAGAAAATCCGTGGAAATAATTGCAAAGCCCCTTGATACGTCTCCAACGTATCTATAATTTCTTATGTTCCATGCTAGTTTTATACCAATAGCTACATGTTTTATTCACACGTCATAGCATTTTTATGCATTTTCTGGGACTAACCTATTAACAAGATGCCACAGTTCCAGTTCCTGTTTTCTGCTGTTTTTGGTTTCAGAAAAGCTGTTCTGAAATATCCTCGGAATCGGACGAAACAAAATCCCAGATGCCTATTTTTCCGACACGTTCACGAAGTCCGAAGGAGAGACGAAGGGGGGCAGCAGGACGCCGTCCCCATACCGTGGCGCGGGTGGGCCCCCTACCGCGCTACCCTATGGGGAGCGGGCCCCGCGCCTCCACCGACGTTGCCCCTTCGCCTATAAATTCCCCCAGACGCGAAAACCCTAAAACACCGAGCCATTATTTCAGAAAACATCCTCTGCCCCGCCGCCGTCAACCCTAACTCGGGGGGTTCAGAAGTTCTCCTCCGGCACCCTGCCGGAGAGGGGAATCATCACCGGAGGGCTCTACATCGTCATGCCTGCCTTCGGAGTGATGCGTGAGTAGTTCATCCCTGGACTACGGGTCCATACAGTAGCTAGATGGTTGTCTTCTCCTTTTAGTGCCATCATGTTTAGATCTTGTGAGCTGCCTATCATGATCAAGATCATATTATTGTAATGCTACATGTTGTGTTTGTTGGGATCCGATGGATATTGAATACTATGTCAAGTTGATTATTGATCTATCATATATGTGTTGTTTATGATCTTGCATGCTCTCCGTTATTAGTGTAGTCTCTGGCCAAGTTTATGCTTGTAACTCCAAGAGGGAGTATTTATGCAAGATAGTAGGTTCATGCCTCCATTTAATCTGGAACAGTGACAGAAAGGTCTAAGGTTGTGGATGTGCTGTTGCTACTAGGGGTAAAACAACAATGCTTTGTCTAAGGATATTAGTGTTGTTTACATTATGCACCATACTTAATGCAATTGTCTGTTGCTTGCAACTTAATACTGGAAGGGGTGCGGATGCTAACCTGAAGGTGGACTATTTATACATAGATGCATGCTGGATGGCGGTCTGTGTACTTTGTCGTAATGCCCAAGTAAATCTCATAGTGATCATCATGACATGTCTGTGCATTGTTATGCCCTCTCTATTTGTCAATTGCCCAACTGTAATTTGTTTACCCAGCATGTTAGTATTTTATTATGGAGAGATACCACTAGTGAACTGTGGACCCCGGTCCATTCTTTTACATCTGAAATACAACCTACTGCAATCATTGTTCTTTTTCAATCTCTGCAAGCAAACATCATTTTCCACACTATACGTCTAATCCTTTGTTTTCAGCAAGCCGGTGAGGTTGACACCCTCACTGTGTTTCGTTGGGCAAAGTAGTTTGGTTGTGTTGTGTGCAGGTTCCAAGTCGACGAGTCAGACCTCCCCTTCAACACCAGCACTTTTCTGACGCCGTTGGCACCTTCGAAGCAACTTCGACTTCCTACTAGTTCGATAACCTTGGTTTCATACTGAGGGAAAACTTGCTGCTGCACTCATCATACCTTCCTCTTGGGGTTCCCAACGGACGTGTGACTTTACACACATCACCCCAATTTTACCAAGAGACCCACGGAGCCAGAAGAGTAGACGGAGGGGGGCAGCAAGCCGCCCTCCCCACATGGCGGCGCGGTGGGCCCTGGGCCGCGCCACCCTATGGGGAGGCCGACTCGGCCACGTCCTCGAGCCCCCTCTGGAGTACTTAATCCCCTCGACCTAAAAACGCCAGGAGGTTCGACCACAATTTCAGAAACCCTCCAGAGCGCCGCTGCCACCGAAAACCCTATTTCGGGACCAGAAACACCGTTCTAACACTTCGCCGGGACGGGGAATTGGAGGAGATCATCGCCATCATCATCACCGACGCCTCTCCATCGACCATCCATGATTCCCCCATCCATGTGTGAGTAACCCGCTGTAGGCTGAAGGGGATGGAAGGGATTGCATGAGATCATTCATGTAATAGCTATAAGATTGTTAGGGCATGGTGCCTAGTATCCGTTGTTAGTACTTTTTTTGACGTTGTTGCAACTTAATGCTTGTCACTAGGGCCGAGTGCCATGATTTCAGATCTGAACATGTTATTGATTCATGATGATATTCATTGTTTTAAGATCTTACCTGCAAGTTGTTTACACATATTGTTGTCCGGAACCCGAGGCCCCAAAGTGACAGAAATTGGGACAACCGGAGGGGATGGCTGTGATGTGAGGATCACATGTGTTCACGGAGTGTTAATGCTTTGCTCCGGTACTCTATTAAAAGGAGTACCTTAATTACCAGTAGTTTCCCTAGAGGCCCCGCTGCAACGGGCTGGTAGGACAAAAGATGTTGTGCAAGTTTCTCATTGCGAGCACGTACGACTATATACGGAACACATGCCTATGGTTACTTAGTACTTGGATACTGTTTTATTATTTATCTGCAAATGCCTTGTCTTGATTATTACATGAATTATCTTATCCATGCAGCGCCCGTTCATCCATCCCTATGCCTACAGTATTTTAATCCTTGTCTACTATAATCGTCACTGCTGTTTTTACTTTACTGCTGCTGTTATTTCACTACTGCTACTGCTATAAAACTGTTGCTACTGATAATCTGTGTCGAGCAAGTCTATTTCCAGGTGCAGCTGAATTGACAACTCCGTGTTAAGGCTTATAAATATTCTTTGGCTCCCCTTGTGTCGAATCAATAAATTTGGGTTTTACTTCCCTCGAAGACTGTTGCGATCCCCTATACTTGTGGGTCATCAAGACTATTTTCTGGCGCCGTTGCCGGGAGCATAGCTTTATTTATAAGCTCACCTGATATTGATATTGTTCGCTGCAACTACTCCATCATGGGCAAGGCCTATTGAGAGAGTCCGTGTATTGCCATCCACTACAAGGAAAGGTACGACTCTTAGTACCGCCGCTGCTCTTGATTCACCATCTGTGATGAGTCAACTTGTTACACCACCACAAGCTTCACGTGTTGGTACTTCTGCTGAATCTGAAATTACTTCTGAAAATTTTGATGATGCTTCAACTGTGCTTGATGAGAGTATTCCATTAGGTCCTCTTTTAGATGCTGCTATTGCTAAGTCTAAACAACTTGAAAATGATGAAACACCTAATGAAAATCTTTTTACACCTATTGGTTCACCTGAGTCTGTAGAACACTCTAGTGATGATCTTGATGACACTTATGTGGAACTTGATGATGACTTTATTGATAAATGTCATGCTACTACTAGTGCAAGCGGTATGAAAAGCCTTCTTGCACAACATGCTGTTAGATATAAACTGTCTCCTGATCCTAAATTTGCCACATCTCCCATAAACATTAAGGATAAGGATTATGATTTCTCTCTTGATTTATCTCATATATCTATTGTTGAGAAAACACCTTTTCGAGGTACTGAAAAGAAAGTGTGTAGAGCACATGAATGAGCTCTCTACTTTGAGTAGCTTGTTTTCTGATGATATCAAGAAGCGTAGTTACTTTGTTGCTAAATTTTTTCCTTTCTCATTAAAGGATGATGCTAAAACTTGGTATAATAATTTGCCTCCTGATTCTATTGATAGTCCTACTGGTTTGCTTAATGTTTTCTTTCAGAAATATTTTCCTGCTAGTGCTCAACATATTGCTTTGCAGAAAATCTATAATTTTGATCAGGAAGATGGAGAGAAATTGCCTGAAGCTTGGGCAAGGTTTTGCTCTCTTATTAGGGCTCGGCCTGGACATGATTTGGAAAAGCATGACCTTCTTGATATATTTTATAGTGGACTAACCATTGAATCTAGGGCATACCTGGATAGTTGTGCTGGTTGTGTTTTCAGGAAAAGAACTCCACGAAGCTGAAGAATTAATGGCTAGAATAAGCCAAAATCATGATGATTGGACTACACCTGAACCGACTCCAACACCAATATTGAAGAAGAGGGGTATGATTGAATTAAATGATGAAGAGATGAGGGAAGCCAAGAAATCTCTTAAAGAGAAGGGTATTAAATCTGAAGATGTGAAGAATCTACCACCCATAGAAGATTTATGTAAGCCAATTCCCCATTCATCTACAATTGAGGTACACTCTCTTCAACGCTTTAATGAGGGAGATATTCCTTACTCAAAACCTCCTGATCAATGCTTAGATGAATTTGATAATTATGTTGTTAAGCAAGATAACTTTAATATGAGAGTGGAGAATCATTTAATGGAAAATTCTCAAGCTATTAGTAAATTGCATGATATTGTGGAGAGAACCTCCAATGATGTTAAGATGCTTGTTAAACATTTTCATATGGTTCAAACTCAAATTGATCAACTCACTAAAGTGCAAAATGACATGTTAGTTAATACTTCTAAAGAAAAAGAGAAACATGCTTATGAAGTAACAACTAGAGGTGGTGTTTCTACTCAGGATCCTTTATATCCTGAGGGGCATCCCAAAAGAGTTGAACAAGATTCTCAACGAACTAAAGAAACTAGTGCTCCTTCTAAGAAAAAAAGAAGAAACATAAAACTGTTGTAGAATCTCTGAACCTGCTAATGATCCTAATAGTATATCTATTTCTGATGCTGAAACTGAAAGTGGTAATGAACATGCAATGATAGTGATAAGAATGATGCTTCTGATAAAGAAGAGGTTGAAGAGGAACCTGAAAAGCATGCTAAAAATAAAAAGTACACTAAAGAAGATTTCATTGCTAAGAAACATGGTAATGAAAGAGAACCTTGGGTTCAAAAGCAAATGCCTTTTCCTGTTAAGAAGCTCAAATCAAAGGAAGAAGAACACTATAATAAATTTTGTGATTGGATGAAACCTTTGTTCTTGCAAATCCCTTTGACTGATGCTATTAAATTGCCTCCTTATTCAAAGTATATGAAAGATATTGTTTCTAACAAAAGGAAAATTCCCAATGAGGAGATTTCCACTATGCTTGCTAATTACTCTTTCAATGGCAAGGTTCCAAAGAAGCTGGGAGATCCAGGTATACCACTATTCCTTGTTCCATCAAGAATAATTATGTTAGAACTGCTCTATGTGATTTGGGAGCAGGAGTTAGTGTTATGCCTTTCTCTTTACAAGAGACTTTATTTGGATAAATTGATACCAACTGATATATCTTTGCAAATGGCTGATAAATCTACTGCTGTTCCTGTTGGCATTTGTGAATGTCCTGTTCAAGTTGCTAATAATGTCTAATCTTGACTGATTTTGTTGTGCTTGAAATGCCTGAAGATGATAATATGTCTATTATTCTTGGGAGACCTTTTCTTAATACTGCAGGTGCTGTTATTGATTGCAACAAAGGAAAAGTAACTTTTAATGTGAATGACAAAGAGCATACTGTTTATTTCCCCAAGAAGATTGATAAAGTGTTTGGAGTTAATACAATTTCTAATTTGAGAGCTATCAAAGTGGGAAGTATTGATTGTCCTATATATGATCATCAAGAGGGATATCAAAATATTATGATTGGATCCATATCAATACAATTTAAGGTAACATGATTGTTTTGAGGTTTAATTCTTCTTATGTCATATAAAATTTATTTGGTGGCAAGACTTGATCAACCTTGTTAACAAATACATTTTAAATGCATGAAGGAACTAAACAACATTTCTTTCTCCACCTTTGTTTTACCTTCTGTAGTATAACTTGTTTTGCAAGAAGTTTAGTTGTGTTTAAATCTTTGAAAACCTTTTTCTGCCCTGAAACTATTACTTTAACACCCAGAAAATGTGCGTTTTAAAAGTTTTCAAAAATTTATAAAAATTATACCACTGGTCCTATTTTTCAAAATGCAACGGGAGTGCCTGGAGCTGACCAGTGGGGCCCACCATGCCAGCTCCCCACCTGGTGGCGCGGCCAGGCAGGTGGGCGCGCCACTGTATGGGGAGGGCCCCACCTGGCCCTCCACTCACTCATCCACCTACCACCTCACTCACTCTCACGAAAAAACACTCCACCATTGTTCAAACCCGAGTTCTTGCTGTTCTTGCTCGCGATTTTCGATCTCTTTGCTCAGCCCATCTTTGCTGCTCAGATTTGGGGCTTTTGTTCTCCGGTATGTGACTCCTCCGTTTATCCAAGTAGAATTTTGTTTAGTTGAGTATATCTTGAGTATTTTGCTACTGTAGGTGACATGTTAAGTGAGTTTGCATGCTTGTTCTAAGTTGTAAAAACTAGTTTTGATGCATGTTTAGTACTCTAGCAAGTTCCTATAGTAGTTCCCCTCATTTATATGTCTCAAAATCAACTTTTATAACGTTTGTTGAAAAATTTCAGAAAAGGAAAATGCATAACCACACCTTTGGAGAAGTGTTTGAGAGGGATTCGCAAAGGGTGGCAAGGCCTTCAAGGGCAGCTACTCGAGTTAGGCGATCCTACGATGAAGATCTCATTGCACCTAGCATTGGCGATGAAGGGATAATGGAATCCAAATGCTTCATCTTTCCCATGCACTGACTTTTTGCGTAATGCAGGGCTCCTTGATGATTCTTGTTCCTCATCCGAGGGTTGGTTGTCTACCTATATGGGAGATGAAAGCCATCAGTATTATATGCTGACCAAAACTTTTGTTGAGAGCTTTAAATTTGGCAACACATCTACACGCCATCTGTTAAATTTAAGATTTATGATAGGCCTGTTACCATGACTTTGAGTGATTTTTGTGCTGCATTAGGTATTGCTCCCTCAGGTACAGCGAAGAGGATTGAGGGACGCCCCAATGATTTGTGGAACTTTACCGAGGAGTGACCAACGATGATGACCGCACCGCTCAGCGCGGCAAGATAAGGAACATTCAGCTCCCTGCCATTAGATATTTTACTTACTATCTTGCCACTAGCATTCTTGGTAGGGAGAACACCAGCAACATTTCTAATTATCATCTTGCTTTTCTGGCTGCTGCACTTACTGGTAACACATCTTATAATCTTGGTGCCCTTATTGCTCGTCGTCTAGCTGCTAAAGGACCTATCTATGGAGGAATTGTTGCTTCACGTGTTATTGCATATCTAGGCCTTTCTGTTGATCCTAGTGATAAGAAGCTAACCCCTGTCAGGCTTGATCTTGCTGCTATGAGAGACATTATTTTGTCACACTGACTCTCATATAGGAAATATCGTTTATAGAGTTTTATTTACTGACGGGGATGAAAGGGAAGTCCCTTTGCCGCAGGCCGATTTGTTCAGTGTTCGCAGGAGGCCGTGGTCGCGCTCCAAGGAGGAGTTGGACGAGCAGCTGAGGCTGCTTGGCTTTCACCAGCAGCACGACTCCGAGGACACCGAGCCCTCTGACGGCTACACCGTCACGTACCCCGGTGCGTCCTCCAGCTCGTACCAGGACGAGGATCCTTCTTCGTCATACTACGGAGGCGCCACCTCATGGGCGCCGTGGGGTTGATCTCCACTTAGGCCAAAAGCCTAAGCTTGGGGGGAGGTATACCGACATCACACTCATTTACATATCATATCTTGTCGGTACTTTGTATATCCATGTTTCGATTTTCTTTCTTTCTTTTTGTTGTTTGTTGTTTATTTGCTTTCCAAAACACAAAAAGACCAAAAATATTTCTGTTGTTTCTCTTTATTTCTTTATTTAGTATTTAGTATTAGTTTGCTTAGTTTTTAATTTCGGTTTGATATTCAAAAATCCAAAAATATTTTGCTTTGTTTGCTTGTTTCCTTTTGTTCTTATTTTAAATTCGAAAACACCAAAAATATTTGTCGTTCTTCTTCGGTTTTGTAAAGTTTGCTGTAGAGTTCAGCGGTCTCCGGTGGTTGGAGCTTGGTTTTCATTTCATATTATTCGAGCCACACAAGTGAAAAGCAATAATGACGATCTACGACAATTCGAGTTGGGTGAGAGGCTGGTATGAACTCTATTTGTTTTCATTTTTGTACATATACTCATCCATGTGAGCATGCTTAGTTGGTTCATGTGAGGTATATGTCATTTAATGGATGCTTAGTAGTTCATGTTCTCTTATGATTAGTTCCAATTCATTAATAGTGAGTAGCATGTCATAAATATTTGCTTGTATTGTTCTATTCATAAATAGGTATGACATTGTGGTATCCTCCTCTGAATAATTCATTTGAATTGACTTGGCACATGCTCATGCATGCATACGACTGAAAAACAAAAAGTCGATAAGCCTCGATGATTTACTTTGCCTCAGAGTACTTGTATCACTTTTATGCCCCTGTTAATTTTGTTTTGTCGCAAGCATGATTATGACGGTTATTGCTCTCTTGATTGTCGCTTCCCAGTCTATTGCTAGCCTCCACTTGTACTGAGCGGGAATGCTGCTCGTGCTTCCAAATCCCTGAAAACCAAGTTATTCCAAAGTGTCCACCATAAATACCTATGCATGGCATTTCAAACCATTCAAGTAAATTTTCATGTGCTACCTTTAAAACCTTCAAAATTACTTCTCATTTTGTGACACTGTTTTTAGCTCATGAGGAAGTAGTAGTTGGGTTTGTTATCTTCCATACTAAATTAAGTACCCCGACTTGCATGCTTCATCGCTTGTCACTAATTTTGCAAAGAGCTGGTTAGTCCATTATAACAGCAAAAAGCTAAAAACAATAAAAAGACACTCCTCCATGGTATGTGATTGTTGGAAGGCACCCGAGGATTCGGTTAGCCATGGCTTGTGTAAGCAAAGGTTGGGGGGTGTCAAACTATATACAAAGTGCATTATATAAATGCTTAATATCAACATTTCGGAACCGCTCTCAACTTGTTTAGTATGGAAGATAACAAGAACTCTATTGCCATTCGTTGACAGGAACAACCACCTCCCAAAGCAATTTTACTTCTGTTTTAAAAATGAAAAGCTCTAGCACATGATAATCCCTGCTTCCCTCTGCGAAGGGCCAATCTTTTACTTTTATGTTGAGTCACCATCCTTTCTTTGAGCACCTTCTCGAGAGCATAACTGTCATTCTTAGTGTAATGTGCTTGTCCCAGAATACGGTTAACTGTGGTATAACTTTGATGCTTTTATCTTTGATAATCTTTACTTCTAGTCTTCCCTTGAACTTCAGAGGTGCCTGGGCATTTATGTTTTGCTGTACAAATACGGGCAAGCGAGATACCACCTTATCATATCTTTTTATGAGCATTGCAATCCTGCTGATAGATATGTTTCATGTTGCTTATTATTAGTGTGTTGGTATCTTTTCATGATTGACATAACTATTAGGTGGCATTATTTGCATGTATCTTATTATGAATTGCTAAGCACTTGTCCATATAATGAGAATATTTACATCATATGAAGCAAATGTGTTCGTGAAAGTTCTTTTATCGCACTCAGTTGTTAACTGAATTGCTTGAGGACAAGCAATAAGCTAAGCTTGGGGGGAGTTGATACGTCCAAAACGTATCTACTTTCCCGAACACTTTTGCTGTTGTTTTGCCTCTAATTTGTGTGTTTTGAATACAACTAACATGGACTAACGCTGTTTTCAGCAGAATTGCCCTGGTGTCTTATTTTTGTGCAGAAAATCAACTTTCGAGAAAATCCGTGGAAATAATTGCAAAGCCCCTATTTTACGAAGAACCCACGGAGCCAGAAGAGGAGACGGAGGGGGCAGCGAGCCGCCCTCCCCACATGGCGGCGCGGTGGGCCCTGGGCCGCGCCACCCTATGGGGAGGCCGACTCGGCCACGTCCCCGAGCCCCCTCTGGAGTACTTAATCCCCTCGACCTAAAAACGCCAGGAGGTTCGACCACAATTCCAGAAACCTCCAGAGCGCCGCCGCCACGAAAACCCTATTTCGGGACCAGAAACTCCGTTCTGGCACTTCGCCGGGACGGGGAATTGGAGGAGATCATCGCCATCATCATCACCGACGCCTCTCCATCGACCATCCATGATTCCCCCATCCATGTGTGAGTAATTCCCGCTGTAGGCTGAAGGGGATGGAAGGGATTGGATGAGATCATTCATGTAATAGCTATAAGATTGTTAGGGCATGGTGCCTAGTATCCGTTGTTAGTACTTTTTTGACGTTGTTGCAACTTAATGCTTGTCACTAGGGCCGAGTGCCATGATTTCAGATCTGAACATGTTATTGATTCATGATGATATTCATTGTTTTAAGATCTTACCTGCAAGTTGTTTACACATATTGTTGTCCGGAACCCGAGGCCCCAAAGTGACAGAAATTGGGACAACCGGAGGGGATGGCTGTGATGTGAGGATCACATGTGTTCACGAGTGTTAATGCTTTGCTCCGGTACTCTATTAAAAGGAGTACCTTAATTACCAGTAGTTTCCCTAGAGGCCCCGCTGCAACGGGCTGGTAGGACAAAAGATGTTGTGCAAGTTTCTCATTGCGAGCACGTACGACTATATACGGAACACATGCCTATGGTTACTTAGTACTTGGATACTGTTTTATTATTTATCTGCAAATGCCTTGTCTTGATTATTACATGAATTATCTATCCATGCAGCGCCCGTTCATCCATCCCTATGCCTACAGTATTTTAATCCTGCTGTCTACTATAATCGTCACTGCTGTTTTTACTTTACTGCTGCTGTTATTTCACTACTGCTACTGCTATAAAACTGTTGCTACTGATAATCTGTGTCGAGCAAGTCTATTTCCAGGTGCAGATGAATCGACAACTCCGCTGTTAAGGCTTATAAATATTCTTTGGCTCCCCTTGTGTCGAATCAATAAATTCGGGTTTTACTTCCCTCGAAGACTGTTGCGATCCCTATACTTGTGGGTCATCAGTGCACCCAACAGTACTTAGAGCATCTCCAACAGCCGCACTATGCCTTGATGCCTTAAATTTTTACAGCGTCAAATTAGCGGTTTAGCGCGCGAAGTAGGTGGACAGATTTTTCAGATGCACCAAAATATAGCGCGCAACGTGAGCAGTTTATCAGACGCACTAGAATACATCACACAAACTTGTTTGCTCAACAAACATATGCCTGAAGTTTAGGAAAAAGTCCCTACAAATCTTTTGACAAAAGCAATTGTGTCCCTGCGTCCACCACGATGCCATGGATGCTGCAGCCCGATTCCGGCGGCCGTGCACCGTTGAGCTGGACTTGGGGTCGCGCGGGAAAGGGAGGAGGCGCCGGTGGCCAGGAGGAGGGGGCCCGCTCGGCGGCGGGAGCTGCAGGGCGTGGACTGCGGCCACGAGCTGGAGGGGTCATCAGACGGAGGAGAGGAGGCGCCGGTGGCCCGAGGAGGCGACCTAGCAGGCGGCGGCGAGCTGGAGGGGTGTGGGCGGCGGGCGCAAGCTTGGGGCACGGCTAACAAGGGCGGAGCCAGGATTTAGCTATGGGGGCGAAACAGTAATGACTGCATGTGATATATAGTACGCATATCAAGACTTTAAGTCAAAAAATTGCATATCAATATACGTTAGCAATAATATTGCGTGAATATAAATTTATCCAAACACTAGCATATTTAATTAAACAAACAGTGACAAAAGGGGAAAAAGTATGCTGTAACCACATTATAAGTCCAAATAGTCACCAACAATCACATCGGAATTTTTCATACAAGGACAGAATCCAGAGCAAACCAAAAGAAGGGGAAAATAATTTATATATTATATTATTTCTGTGTTATGAATGTGAAAGTGTAGCTGAACTGAAAATAGAGCTAGATCGAATAGGTAGAAAATCTAGTGTATAGTTTACCTCGATAAACAATCTGGTGATGCTTCGCCGGCAAGCGGGCGATAAGCAGTCGCCGCCATACGTTGCTAGTTGGTGCGGCAGGATCACCAAGCACATTAGACGGCTGAACAAAGCCAGAGTACAAGATCAATCATCAATGGGCTAATCTAATCGGCTAAACATTGGTAAAAGGATAATGTACACTTTTCACCTGAAATGTATGGTTTGGAATACAATTCATCCCAAAGTTTAAAACCCGAGAATTTGTATCCTGAGTTTTGCAATACCGGAGAAATCACACTCTAAGGTGGTTTTTGTTCGATTTGTGGCGGTTTTGGACAAATTTAAACTGTTTAACTCGTTGACGTGGCAAAAATTTAAGTTTTTTTTTTCAATTCGTGGACTCCACCCGTCAGCCTCTCCCTGTGGTCGTCTCCGTCGCCGGCCGCCGTCGCCGTCTGCGCGTTGTCCGCCAAGATCATCCAAGATGGGCCATTGATGGATACAAATTGATGAGTACAAAAATACCCCAAAGGGAGATGGGTTGTTACCTATTGGACTTCAGGAATACGAGGACTAAATGGGCTATTGATTTCTACCAGCGGTGGGCTCAAATCCAAGTAAAATACGTGATTAGCAGTGTACATCAGTACATGTTTACAGCATACATATACTTTTACGCGCAACGCTAATATTAGTCGTCTGTTTGAGATCATGCTCTTAGCACAGGCACTTTATCCATTAAGATCGTTGTGTCCGGCCATGTTAGAAGAGCCGGAAGGCGCGACACTAATATTTGGTGTTTGTTGGAGATGTTCTTAGCACGGCATTTATATCTGCTGAGATTGTTGTGGCCGGCCTTGTTGGAAAAGTCGGGCATAATTAATCATGGGATCATTGTTGTGTTGTTTACCCAAAGTAGCGAAGTTTCTAATGCTCATGGGATCGCTGCGAAACAAATTGCAAACTTGCATTCTTTCCCTCTCTAGCCGCGGCTTGCGTTGGATTTCGGCTGAACATAACAGGAATTGCTAAAGTAGGTTTGACACAGGATGCGTGACAGTACCATGGAGTACAGTGCTAGCTCTTGCTGTGTGCCATGTCCTGTTGACCGCATATCTACTGCTCATGCAAAGAGCCCATCTCACAAGCCACGTGATTATGACTTTGATTCTGTTTGAAGCTGGAGCAACACAGTTTGCAGCTCGGCAGCAAGCTCGCGCCGACATACCTGTGCATATCTACTCACCGGCCGACCAACGACCTACGCACAGGAGTACTTTTTTTCTTCTTTGTTATTGGGAGATCAGGCAGGCAGGAGTTCCTCTTCACCAATGAACAAGTATGGCGTGTTTGGTGGCCAAATGCAGGCCAACCAGGCTTGTGAATGTACAAAAAAAACTTGAATAGTTCTAAAGAAAATGATTTAAAAATACTCCGTATGCATGCCCGGCTTTTCCGAAAACTTGTGGGATTCGATAAAACCTACAAATCAATTTCTTGGGGACTCGCAAGGCCCCGGCCCGTTGTACTTATTTTCTTTGTGTGAAACACCAACCAACGAATAAACTGGCCTGACAACCGCTCAATATGTATGGGCATGTCCGGCGGCAAACCCTATACATCGGGTGATAGGGTGCCATCGCACACCTTCCTGCTGGGCCGGCCCATTTAACACTGCGATGCGCTAAACACATAAAAGGATAAGAAAATGGAGTGCGTCGCTGGGATTCGAACAACACACCTCCGCCAGTATACCGAACGGAAACCACTGCGCTACGCTCGGAATCATGTCGATATAAGCGTATGGCTCATTCTATTGTTGTTTTTATTCGGTTTTCTGTTTTCTGTTTTCGGATTTCATTTCTTTTTCTGTTTCTTTTTTTTTCGTTTATTCTTTTTCTTTCTTCTTTTTTTCGTTTTTAATGTTGTTTCTTTCTTCTTTTTCGATTTTTCTCCTTCTTTTTCTTTTTTAGTTTTTTAGTTGTTTCTTTTTTCTTTCTTCTTCTCTGTTTTCTATTTATATATTATTTAAATATGTATTTGTTTCTTTTTTGGCTGCTTTTTTTTCGTTCAACGAGGTTTCGAAATATGGTTCAAGGCCAAATGTTATTCAATGGATTTCTCAAAAATCGTTCAGGACTAAATTCCGTTCATGAGAATTCTAAATATCGTTCAAGACCAAATTTCCTTCATCGAGTTTTTAAAAATCGTTCAAGACCAAATTCCGTTCAACGGGTTTTGTGAAAAGTCGTTCAAGACCAAACTCCATTCAATGGTTTTTTTTAAAAAACAGGGTTTCGAAAATCGTTCAAAAATATGCTCAAAAATAATTTCTGTTCATAGACTTTTTCTGTTCGCCTTTTAAAATCGCTTAAAAAGAATTTCCGTTCAAATACCTATTTTGTTTACTTTTCAAAAACGTTCAAAAACAATTTCCGTTCACAGACCTTTTCTGGTCACCTTTTAAAATCGTTCAAAAATAGTTTCCGTTCAAATATCTTTTTTGTTCACTTTTTGAAAATTGTTCAAAAATAATTTCCGTTCACAAACTGTTTCTGTCCGCCTTTTAAAATTGTTCAAAAATAATTTCCGTTCAAATACCTCTTTTGTTCACTTTTTTAAAATCGTTCGAAATAATTTCCGTTCATAGACTTTTTTCTGTTCACGTTTTGAAATCGTTCAAATAAATTCGTTCACCGGCGTTTTCTGTTCACTTTTATAAATCGTTAATATTCATATTTTTAAAATGGTTCATAATCATATTTTAAAATTGTTCATATTCAAAATATAAAATTTTGAAAATCGTTCGGTTTATTAAAAGTAGAATAAGAGAGACATATTAATAATCTGTGGAAAGTTTAACGTATAGATAGCTGAAAAGTAGTAATTATACACTAACCGATTAGTGTCTAAGTGGCCAGGACGTACGTACTCCCTCCGTCCTTAAAAGAGTGTACTTCCAACTTTCTTGCAGAGTCAAACATTTATATGTTTGACCGTGTTTGCACAAAAAAACACAAACATTTATGTCATTAAATTAGTAGCACTACATTTATGATAAAATATATTTTTATAATATACCAATTTGGTTTCATAAAAAATTATATATTTTCGTATAAACTTGGTCAAAGTTTGAAATATTTGAATCTCCAACAAAGTTGGAAGTACACTCTTTCAAGGACGGAGGAGTAGTTCGCAGCGCATGGCTCGGGTCACAAGTTTGAGTCCTAACGTCGACCCATTTTTTCGCGCGCGCGTTCATTCCTGGACCGGCCCAATATCGCGTTAGGGTGGGCGATGGCTCCATAACATCTGTCTACCTGGTCGATGTATAGGGGCACCCTGTCCGGCCGGCTAGGCTGATGTTTACTACTGGACCGCGCAGGTCTCCGACAGACTGGCTGCTGCGCTCGCGTAGATGGGCCCTCCAATGGGGCAATCCAAAGCCTGTATTACCGGTCCGGGGAGCCGCCGCACCTCGCCATCGCCGGCGCTCCCGATGGACGACGACGACCTCCTCCGGGATCCTGCTCCGCCTCCCCGCGCTGCCGTCCACCCTCCCCCGCGTCTCCCTCGTCTGCAAGCGCTGGCGCCGTCTCGTCTCCGACCCCGCGTTCCTCCGCCGTTTCCGCACCCACCATGGGAGGCCTCCCGTAATCGGCTTCTTCTCCAGCTTAGGTAGCCCCGTTTTCACCCCCGCGCTAGATCCTCCAGACCGGATCCCCGCCGCGCGCTTCTCCTTGCGGCTTGAAGAAGGCGACCACTACTAGCTCCTCGGCTGCCGCCATGGCCGCGCCTCCTCCTCAACACGACGTCGCGTCTCTTCCTCCTGGTATGGAACCCCGTCACGGGCGATCAGCCCCGCGTGGCCGTTCCCCCGGAGTTTTCCGACACCAACAAGATCGTCATCCTCACGGGGGCGCTGATTTGCACAGCCGGCGACCGAGGCCACGCGCACGGCGATTGTCACTCCGGCAGCTTTCAGGCCGCCCTGCTGGCCACTGACAGAGGAAGACACACACAGTTTTTCGCAAGCATTTACACATCGGAGACCGGCAAATGGAGCGAAATCACCTCAACATCTTTCATACAGTGCGTTGGGATATCTCCTGCTATGAGAACTTTTCAACCTATCATCACTCCTACCATCTTGGTTGGCAATTCAATCTACTGGTCGTATGTTCTTGCTGGCGCTTGCATTGTTGAGTTTGATTTGGATAGCAGAAAATAGCACTAATAGAGCCACCGCCAGATGTGAACACCTACGACGACACCGTTTTCGCAGTTATGCCGGCTGAAAATGGTGGCCTTGGCTTAATCATTGTGTCGGATTTCGCGCCCAACTATGGAGCAGGAAAGCTTGTGATTGTGATGATGGTGCTACATGGGTTATTGGAAGAACTGTTGAACTGGACAAGCTTCTTTCGCTGGGAGCAGCGGGCAAGAGGAAATCACTAGCTTTAGTGGGGTTTGATGAGGAAAACGATGTAACGCTTGTAAGGACATCCTGTGGCATCTTCATGGTCCATCTCCACTCAATGAAGTTTAAGAGCATCTCCAGTCGGGGCGCCCAAATGGTCGTCCAAAGGCCTTTAGGACGTGCCGGACACTTTTTTCTCCCCACTCGCGCCGCCCAAATCTCATTTTGGTCCGGCGTGGCCCAGTTTTGTGTCCGGCACGCCCAACCCACGCCCTCAACTTGGGCAGGGTTGGGACGGCCCCGGACACTACGAAACAGCTGCGTCCGACGCGCGGGCCACGCCTGGCAGTGAGACACGCAGCGGCGAGTAGTTTTCTCCTCGTCGCCCTCCCACTTCTCCTCTCCACCCCGCCTCGATCTGGAACGACCGCCGTCCGGCCATTGCCTCCACCCCCCCCCCCCCCGACTAGACGCCGGCGGCGCTGTTTGATTTTCCTCCTCTCCTCGCCGCTCCTTGCTTCTCGGCCGCGCCGCCGGCAGTTCGACGACTCGAGCCGGAACCGGCGGCCTCTCCTCTCCACCCCGCCTGGAAGGTGTTCGGCGGAATTACTGGTACGCCTGGTTTTGTACAGAATTGAATCCGCCGGCTCCGACGACTCCAGCCGACACCATTGTTCACAAAATTGCCGTCATGTGTAGATGGACAGCGACGACGAGATGATGGCCGTGATGTTGTTGGAAGAAGAAGCCACCATTGCCGAGGAGGAAGATGAGAACATAACGATTCTCACATGTCTTTTCCAACTTCAAGCCGTCGAGGACGCCAATGCCGCACCAAAACGAGGAGGCTCGGCGTTCGGAAGGAGGAAGAGCAAGCCGAGGCATAGAATGGAAGGCCACTGCATGTTAGTCTCTGACTATTTTGCGGACGTTCCTGTCGCCACCGCCAAGGATTTTCGTCGACGATTTCGGATGAACCGTGGATTGTTCAACGATATCGTGCAAGCTGTGAGGACGTACGATCCATGGTTCAAGTTGAAGAAGGACGCCGTGGGCACTATTGGTTTCTCTTCTGCAGAAGTGCACTGCAGCCATAAGAATGCTTGCATATGGAGCACCTGCTGATGCTGTAGATGAGTATCTACGGATGTCAGAGTCGACAATTATCAAGTCGATGTACATGTTCTGCAGGGCAGTGGTTGGTGCGTTTGGCCCACGGTATTTGAGAGGACCAAATGAACAAGAAAGAGTCCGGGTCCTGAAACAAAATGCTGCAAGAAGATGGTCTGGGATGCTTGGAAGCATAGACTGCATGCATTGGAGCTTGAAGAACTGTCCTTTTGGTTGGCAAGGATTGTACAAAGGAGGCCACAAAGGATACTGCAGTGTGGTTCTTGAAACTGTGGCCGATCATGATCTATGGATTTAGCACGCATTCTTCGGCATGGCAGGATCAAACAACGACATCAATGTGTTGCAGCGCTCTCCTGTGTTTGCGAAGCTAGTTGAAGGTCATGCCCCACCTGTGAACTATGAGATCAATGGCCACCAGTACAACAAAGGGTACTACCTTGTCGACGGCATCTATCCAAGGTGGGCAACATTTGTGAAGAGCATCACCAATCCTCGGGGAAACAAAGCGAGTAATTTCGCAAGTGAGCAAGAGAGTGCCAGGAAGGATGTCGAGCGTGCATTTGGAGTGCTGCAGCAAAGGTTTGCTATCGTTCGGTACCCTGCTCTGACATGGTCGAATGAGCAGATGTGGGAGGTGATGAACTGTTGTGTGATTTTGCACAATATGATCATCGAGAGCGAGCGCAACAATCCAGTGCAGGATCATCACCCATATGACTTTGAGGGTCCTCATGCACATGTTGATCACAACGTGCCGGCAGATTTTGCTGATTATCTGTCAATGCATTTGGAAATTCGTGATGAAACTACTCACAATGAACTCCAAGCTGATCTAGCGAACCATTTGTGGGCAAGACGGGGCATGGCGGCGGCACCATAGGAGGGGAAGACGTTTGAGCTGTAATTTTGTTTTTCGATAACGTGTAAAACTTAATTTTAAGTGTTTGAACTATTAAATATTTATGTCTGTTTGATTTGCCGACGTTAAAATATTTGAATTCATATTAGAAAAAACAATTGGGCGGCCCCTTTGGACGGCGCGAGTGGGGAAGGCCTTTGGGCGGCCATTTGGGCGCCCCGACTGGAGATGCTCTAAGAGACTTTGCAACAGTGGCAATGCCAGGAATATCTATATGTATCATGCATTCCCAAGCTTCTACGCAGCAGGCAATAGCTTTTCTTTACTTAATCACTTTGCAGTGTAACAAAGCTAAAATTATATTCAGTAACTGCTGCTGAAATGCCTCACATAATCCTTGAATTCAGCTTCAGTACTGATGATTTCACTTCATATTGTTTCAATTTTTCTTTTGCTTCTGGATGAATTCCTTAAGAACAGCAGCACTCAGGTTAATGCTCTCGTATATTCCTTTTCAGCATTCGGTTTGATGACAGTTGGAAATTGAACTAGTAGATGATGACTATCCTTGAACAAACTCAGATGTCAAATGGTTAACTCGGTTAACTGTCACACTCAGACCTCAAATCCTTTGCATCTTTATTTCATCGGTACTTTTATCTAATTTGATATTGCTATATACTGTAGATCCTACGATCATAACAGCGAGTTGCTAGGAGCTCTTAGCATTTGACACGACAGTTCATTTTTTACATGCCATGAGCCCTATTGTAAGTGGCTGTCCATTTTAACTAAATCTTATTTGACTTTTGTCAGTCATATTTAAATCTGAATACCTATGCTCACTTTTGCTTGTAGAGACATTTGTGATATAAGGAGTACTATCTTTTTCGTTGCATAGAAGACATACTTTAAACAATTGCAATTCGTTTGTAAATTTTAGAGATCCAAGTGAAGTGGAACGCTGAGCTTGAACCAACTGAAACGCAAATGAGTAAATTGGCACTTTCAGAAGCTTATTTGATGATTTTCTCTCTGTTGATTTTGTCCAATAACTTTTGCTTGTATCCTCATAGTACAAATAATAGTAGTATTCCCTCTGTCCCAAAATAATCGATGTATGACTCACATGTATTTAGACATGTTTTATTGTGTAAATTCACACATTTTAATCCGTATTGATCTACATTGACGTCAAATATTTTTGGACGAATGGAGCACTAGTTATGCCTCGTTGAAGAGTCTTGCTGCAAGCGAGGAATTCATTTGTACTAGAATAAACTATTTTCCTTATGTTTTATCATTACATCATGTCTAAACAGTCAATCAGTCAAGATCTTTTGAGTATGCTCTTTGGAGGAGTACCAAAATAAGTCATTTAATTTCTGAGCATATATGTCCTTTATTTCCGTGGTCGATGCAATGTTGTTTGTTTATTCCTAAACTTGTACACACCAAACGAGCAATGCAATTTACATGTACTATGTACGTGTCGGTTCATCTCATTGTCCCATGTTGCTGACTAATTATGCTCGTCCATAGGCAGTGGTGGCGCTGGCGATGGAGGTGGTGAAACATCGAACTGTATGTAAGATGGTTGTATGGTGGATGTGCTAGTATGCTACTAAAAAGTGGAGGCATAAGATTATCTCCTGGGGGACATGCCTGCTTCACGTCGATAGTTATGCTGGTTTGCTGTTCCAGATCGCTATCTGCGTTGGGTTTGCTTGATGATTTCCTCATGGAAAAGTATTAGCTCCTATATATTGTGATTCGTACTTCTATAGTTGGAAAGTTAAGACTCAAAACTATATCCTGACATTAGATATGTCGTTCGTCAATTGAAGATCATGTCGTCATTTATCCAGGATAATTTACAATTTGCCACATTTTTCTCAAATCCCGTATTATTTGCCACATTGACCACCACCTGTTAGTGACACATGGTGTGGCAAATAATAAATGTGAAAACTAAAGTGTCGCAAATAGTAAAATCCCCCATTTATCGTACTGTTGCTGATGAGATGATGATGAAGTATAATTGAAAAAAAAACTCTTGGAAAATCACAATTGACCGGCTATATTTCCTCATCATATTGTGTGTACATTTGCAATGCTGACTTAGTCTCCAAGAGTTTTGGAGTTCAGGTACAAATTACCTGGTATTGCAAAGTTAAGGGAACAAATTACCCGGTTTTGGAGTTCAGGGTGAATTATCTTCAAATCATGAGATTCCAGGGTGTAAAGTATACTTTTTCCCATGCACAATAATGTGCCTGAACAATGTCGGGCCAAAAAAATTTGTTGATGGGTTCGCTTTCATCATGTAAGATTGGCAGCCCATGAAGTTAACAGGCTGATCCACTTAACGTTGACAACCGGTTCACTTAATTTGGACATGTTTATGGTGGGTGCGATATTTACCTAGCACGGTTTATAATCGTGGCCAAATACATAACGGTGTGACTAACCTTTCCGAGTTCTCACTTCCAAACTTACAACTTGGTTTGGTTGCCTGATATACTTCCAAGTGCAGGATAACCTCAAAGGGTTGTGTGTGTTTTTTAAAATGGGGCTTTCTCTTCACCGCCCCATGAGGTGGTATTGATCTTAACGGAGTTTACCACATGCACATTATATGCATTTACCATGGCATTTTTTTCCGTGATCGATGTTGAACCATCTACCATAAGGCGACTAATGACTATTTTTGAACCGTGGGCGATCGCACCTATTACCACGGTTGATATTTCAACATAAAACTGTTTTAGCCATAGAAATTATTTCCTACCGTAAGAACTGGCCGTGGTAAAACATTGTCTTTTGTCGATCAATATTTCATAGTGCTCTTCGGTTGAAAATTGTGCACCTTTCCTTTTTATCTATCTTGACATTTTGCTTGTTCTTCCCCTCATAATGAAAAAAAAAACAGAGATTCTCTCGCTGCATTGACTGGGTACATTGCAGAGTAAATTTGTCTTTCTTCAACTTGCCCTTAGTCGCATGCCTTGGTCACGGAGCTCCGCTAGCTCACCCCTTAAGGGAAACTCTAGCACATACCGGATAATCCCCGGTCCAAAAAATAAATGTTTTCTTCCGGCACCTGGACGAAAAATCCGCCTGATCAGATACCAAAATATGGCCTTACTCGGAAGAATTTATCCGTCGAGCCGAATGTTTCGCCCCCCCCCCCCCCCCCCCCCCCCCCCGTACTCCATCTTTTTTTTCGCGTGATTCTTTCCTGTACCCCGGACTCTTGGCGCGAAATTGCCCGCACGGAAGATTCAGCTCGCCCGTGACTTCCGCTCCCCGCTGCCATATCTCACTGCCGCGCCCCGCCGCCCGTCTCTGCCCCTGCTTCACAACACCGCGGAAAAGGGTCACTGCCACTCGTCGGGTCCTTTTCACCTCGTTTCGTTCCTGGGGTGGCGCATCCCGTTCGTGCGGCCGTGGCGGCCACCGTCGCCATGGATACGGCGCCGAGCTTAGGTGCATGGCCAGTTCGGACGGGGAGTGACTGCTCTAGGCGGGTCTGAGCAGCAGAGACCTCCTCTCACTCCTTCGGCCGTCGGAGCCACTGATTTGGGGCCGGGTGCGGGTGAGGAGCTTGCGCGTCGCGAATCCGACCGTCCGTGGAGAAGATGGTATGGTTCTTCACCGAATTGGTTGTTGATTTGGTTGTTTTTTAGGTTTTGAAGTTAGTCGATTGGTAGTCTAATTTAGAAAATAATAATTTTACTAGATGGATTGGAGTTCTTCTTCGTCGTCCTCCTCCGACTCGGATGATTCTGAGATTTAGGAGATTCCCTTCGATGATGATGTCGAGCACATCATCATGTCATATCTCGTCCAGCAATTTGAGAAAGGAGGCAAGAGGAAAAGGCGAGACTCGATGGTCGGACAGACGTCTTTGCAATATGGATGATTATTGTATTGTATGATGTTCAAACAGTTATTATGTTGAATTTGTATTGATGTTTTATGAAGATTATGTTGTTCAAAATCATGGAATTGATAAAACATGGCAAAAAAGGTGTTCCGGTACGGGGAGAAAAGATACAATAAATTCATGTTCGGTACAAGTTTACTGGATCTGATCTGCCAGGAGACAGGAGTCTCGCGATATCGGAAAAAGTTTTCCAGCTCACTGGATATGACATATCCGGTACGTGTTTATCTGATATCTGCTAGAGTTGCTCTAAAACCGAACCTTGGAGCGGTTCTTTTGTTTACCTTGCCTGCTTGTGTCACTCGTGTGGAAGATATTTCGATCGCATCAACGGTAGACCGTAGTATCACATTCATTCAGACTATGCACGAACTGAATTCATGCACTCTCTGCGACAAATTGGCACACTCTTTCAAAGAACTCCGGATTACAAAATCAAAAGGACGCAGCAGAATCCCCCAACTTTGGCTTTGGTGTGTACTGTGTACTCACCTGCGAGGACAGATGGTCGTACCACGAGTCAACGTCTCACTTATCTCTGACGCGACGCGACGGTACAGAAGAATCTGCAGCGTCGCTCCCACTCGGAACGAACTGGCGAGGAAACGCTGCTTTCCGTGGGGATCGGGAGCAGATACGACGCGGGTCGTGGGGACTTTGAACGTGATCCTCCTGGAAAGAAAGCGAATCGTTTCGAGGTGCAAAGAAAGCGACGAGACATCACGAGATCCTCGAACCGCTTCTTGTTTGGGGATTCGATCGGCGAGGCAACCGGGAGTCGATCGTCCATCGAATCAGGAGGATACGCAACTACGCAAGTTGGTGTGCCGGTGGTGCTACTTCTCCTGCTGCTAGAGCCTAGAGAAGATATCCGTAGGAGAGCTACTCCAAATCCGAGGATTATGTTCGCCCATCTTTTATTTCCGTCCATTGGCATTTTTTCTTCCAGATTTTGTTATGAAACACGGTACAAAAGGAAGACTCTCATATGCAGGCACATGCACGCATTTCTATGAACAAGCACACGCACATCGTACCGCTATGAGCATCTCCGAAAGAGTTAGGGCAACTACAACGTGCGAGCTATTTCAGACACTTTTTGTGTCAGTTTTTTTGGATGTTTAGGTCGCGGAACGGACAGCGTCCAACCCTTGACCGGCATTTTCTAACCAATGTACCCAACTGGACCCATTTGGTCCGACATGTTCGTCTTCTTCTCCAATTTTTCATTATATTTTATGACATCTAATATTACATATGAGAGGATTACATAGTTCATGCGAAAGATTCTATCCTAAACAAATATTTTAACTAATTCTAGGTTAACAGAACGTCCTTCCAATTCCGGGCGATGGAGATGCCAACAAATTTTAACAAGATTTGCCGCGTGTGGGCGGCGGCGGTCTCGCTCCCATGGTGCAGGAATAGACTTGCTGGCTCTTCCGACTAGAGGACCGTCTGCGGAGGCGGACTAGCTGGGTCCTCTAGCAGCCCACGTTTAGCGCTAGGGTTTACGTAGTGGCGTCGAATATTTTAACAAAATTGTCCACGCGTAGTTGGTGGCGCTGCCAGCGGCTACATGCCTTCATGGGGAGCGGCGGGAGCAGCCGGCCCCGTTCACGACCACCTTGTTCTCGGGTGCCCGCGTGCCGTGGAGGGTACGAGCCGCAGAGGCTGAGGCGTTCAGCACCCGCGCCAGCTCGGAGTTCTTTTTGCCTTGAGATCGTAGGCTATCCTGGCTCGCCGGGTATGGTCGGCGCGGAGAAACTGGTAGGAGCCTTTCATGCCCTCTGCATCTGCGCGTCGCCATGGCTCTCCTCCACCTACGCTTCGTCGTCGTCGCTCCAGTCAAAGTCGTTGTCGTCCGCACCAGGAGGGGGTGCGAGGGTGCCAGGAGGGGATGCAGCGAGGTCGTCGGCTGCGGCCGAACATGTGCTGGCCTGCGCCATGAAGTTGGCCGCCCTCTGCGTGTTCAGCGGCATGTGGGAGGCATGCGTCGCGGCTTCCTCGGAGTGGTGGACGCCGTCGATGCCCTGCTCGAGGCTGCCGCCCCACACCGAGTTGTCAACGGCAGTTGAGCCCCATGACACCCCGTCGATGTACGCATCCTCGTCGAGGTCGTCGGCGTCGGACTTCGCGCACTCGTAGGCCCCTCCTCACCGGATCCGGCACCGGAGCCAGTGGCCAGTAGCTTGGCATGCCTCTCCACGTCGGACTCGTGGGCATGCGGCGTGAGAGGCTCCCGCGGTAGCGCCCGAGCACGCTCTGCCGAGCTCGCTCGACCTGGTCCAGAAGGTGTTGATGCGGGCGCGCTCGTCTGCCGGGGATAGGGGTTTCGGGCGATGCCGTCATGGCTTGGAATGATGGCGGCGGCGGCGCTAGGGTTTGTGGATTAGGGTTAACCCAGCCGGCAATAATATATAGACCTCCACCACCGCCTTTAATTAGGTGGTAGTTGTCCATTCGGTGAGGCTAACTGGCGGGTCAGGGGAGCGCTGGGGGAGAACAAGGGGAACGACGCGCTGTCGACCGGCCGTGTCCGCACCGACGCAAAGCCGGCTCAAAATTGGGCAGGAAATAGGTCCGCGCGGACGGAAAAATGGACACCCCTATTTCCCAAATCAGAAAAAAACGTACGCAAACTGACCAAATGAGTCGGCGTGTTGGGGTTTCCCTAATGAGCTGGATCTTGAAATTGACGAAATCACTACAACTACCTCGGTATCGATGGGAACATTGTCTCTCGCTGAAAGAATATTATGGCTTAACGAGAAACACACATGTGCCAAAGGTGGGGTTTGAACTAGTGGCTTTTGCTTTCTTCCAGATATTTCTAGGTCCATTTTCGTTCTAGTTCACATCTAGATGTTTCCATCCATTAGCGAACACGAATATCAGACATTTAGAATTATCCACCGCGGCCACTCCAAGCTCCAACCACAAGCACATGCGTAGTCTAGTGAAATTTACATAGGTCGCTAAGTTGGCTTGGATGCAGTAAAGCTGCAAGGGGCATGCTCACAACACATGAAGATGACGAACCCTGTACTGAATAGAGCTAGTTCTACATACTCATCTCACTTTGTGTCAAAATATTGTGTATATTAGTTTTTCATAATTTAAACTTTGTAAACTTTCAATAAAAAAAACTTTGTAAACTTACAGCAAGTTCATAGACCAAAATCACCATGTATAATATCAAATCAATATTCTTAGTTTCGTCATGAAACATATTGTATATTATATTTATTTGGTGTCGTATATGTTGACATTTTCTTCAATAAACTTAATATACAATATTTTTTGACATGGACCATTTTTTTTTCGCCATTGGGGAGTACATAGTTGGTAACAAGTTTGAAAACAATAGGTGCTCGATAGCTAGGTCAACGGAGAGATGCATGGTTTTTATTAGTGGAGAGATTGATGCTAGTAACTTTAACGATGATGCTGATAAATTTACATGGACTCTCACTAATAATGGTGTGTTTACTGTTAAGTCTCTTTACGAAGACTTCATGAATGGACATACAAGGTACCTGTGTAAGTACTTATGGAAATTAAAGATTCATTAAAAATTAAGATTTTTTTATGGTTTCTTAGCAGAAAAGAGTTGTTGACAAAAGATAACTTGGCTAAAAGACATTGGGTAGGATGTAAGAAATGCGTTTTTTTTCATGCGGATGAGTCTGCGGAGCATCTTTTCGTCCAATGTCCTTTTGCTAGAGATATCTGACGACTAGTTCATTTTACTTTTAATATATCCCACCTTCTAGTATAAACAACATATTTGGTACATAGTTAAACGGGATTGATAAAGTTATAAAGGCTCGCATTTGGATTGGCGTCGCGGCCATCTTGTGGGCTATTTGAAATTGTAGAAATGATATTGTCTTTAACAAAATGAATTTATTCATTATTTGCAGGTCATTCACAAGGCGTGCCACTGATACACCTATGCTCATTCCTACTCCCGGCGGACCAGCGTGGTCTTATGGATGCCGGGTGTACCCGTTTGCTGACGGTCGTGCGGGCTATCTTCAACCGGTCTGGGTGGCTTCATTCTAGAAGAATCGATGCATAGATCTTTGTTGTTTGAGTGGCTGATTTTTGTATCCACCTTATGTGATCCTTGAATTGTAAACCTGAACATTTGGATTGTTTAATAATTGCGGATGGTTGTGTGTATCTCTTGGATGCATAGGCCGGTCACCCCCTTATTAAAAAAAAAGGTGCTCGATAGCCCAACTACTGATCCTCCAGTAGACTAGATGGATATATACATGAAACTGGAGCCGGAAGATCACACCTATACCAGATTTCCTTTTATTTTTCAGCTGTGCCAAATCGCCAGAAATGACCCAAATTTTTCTTAACTTGCTTACAACGGGACAAACCGTGTGTTTAACAGAGCTAGTTCTACTACTACGTACCCACTCTGTGTCAGAATATAGTGGACATCAGTTTTTTCTTATTTTAAACTTTGTAAACGTTAATGACAAAAACTTTGTAAACTTAGAGCAAGTTCATAGAAAAATTATCAACATCTATAATACCAAATAAATATTTTTAGATTCATCATGAAATATAAGTATTATATTTAGCTGGTATCCTATATGTTGATATTTTCTTCAATAAACTTATATACTCTGTTTTCTTACATGGTGGGAGTACATGGTAACAAGTTTGAAAAATGCCCCCGTTCACATAGTGTGCCCCCTCTTAGAAATGCCCCCGGCCACATAGTGTGCCCCCTCTCAAAAAGATTTCTGGTTTCGCCAGCAACTACTGATATTCCAACAGACTAGATGGATGCACATGAAACCGGAACCGGAAGATCACACCTATACCAGATTTCCTTTTATTTTTCATCTGTACCAAATCGCCAGAAATGACCCAAATCTTTCTTTTCAGGTCAGCCAAACAAGAGGACAACCCAAGAATCGAAAAATTAAAGGCAGATGGAGATCGACGGGGAAAAGTGAGGGAACAAAAGAAAATGGTGGACCATAGGGGCCTGTGGCTGATGTTGCTGGGTCTATTCTATTGTGGAGTCAATTCATGGCAAGATTTGGCCGAAATCTGCCTAGGATCTTGCTTTCCATGAGGTGGGATTTCCTTTGGTCATTACACTTGTTTTCTTCACCCACTTTTTCTCCATATCTCCCTGGAATCCTTTTTCATGTTCTTGGATGTATATATAAACTCAACCCCACCCACACACCCTTGAAAAGCAAACGGACTCATGCCAAGCGCACACACCACCTGTCTTTCCTCTACCAGTCTTGCTTTCTCCTCCTAGAATCCACCTCCTCTATCACAAACACTCTTTCTTCTCCAATGGCAGTGGCAATCGCAGAGGCTCAATTCCATGTCTTGGCTGTGGATGACAGCCTCCCTGACAGGAAGCTCATTGAGAGACTCCTCAGGACATCGTCTTTCCAAGGTATCAATCATATCATGCTCCTCTTGGTTTTAGTTTCAGCGTCAGCTATTTTCTGCCATGGCATCTGATGCAGAGTTCTGTTCGTGTGTTTGCCTTTGTTTCTGCAGTTACCACGGTTGATTCTGGTTCCAAGGCTTTGGAGTTCTTGGGGCTCCATGGCGAGGATGCCTCAGTTGCTGTCCATGCAGACCACCTGGTAAGAACTAAGGCGATGGTTTCACATCTTATGTTCTAGACATGTGCAGTAGTGTTCTTGTTCTGGAGAATGGTTCCTGATTGATTTTTTGGTTTTGCTCCTGAGAAGGACGTTGAGGTGAACGTGAACCTGATCATCACTGACTACTGCATGCCTGGCATGACAGGATACGATCTACTAAAAAAGATTAAGGTAATTAAAATCTTTTTTCTCTCAATAAATCTTCTAGGTGTGATCTGTTAGTTGATTTGATATGCTGAAGCAAGGACTCAACAGTGCCTGATGGTGTCTCTCTGGTTTGTTCAATCAGGAATCGTCGTCTCTAAGAGACATCCCCGTTGTGATCATGTCATCCGAGAACATACCTTCAAGAATCAATAGGTGAGCACCTTTTGGGTAAAGTCTTACTGTTCAGGTCATCCCTAAACCAGTCCACTGATATTTCCATGCAAGAATTCGAACGCAGCTTTGCATAAAAATTGAGTGTACACATGAACTGGATTGAACTTCTCATATATCTAAAATCAGTAGATTACCTTCATTGAAAAAAAATCTTGATTTCTGATAAAGTGATAATATTTTTTTACTTTAACAACTGTTAGAAAACTTTCACGTAGTTCCATCTAACTATATTGTGAACCGATAGGTTTAGGTCTAAATTAGACAGCAAAATCTCTGAGAATCCTTTACTGATTTGGCGTCACATGCCGTGTAATAAAGGAACAAAGTCCCCACACCAAAACACAGCTCACGTCGTCCTAATATTCTATCTCGATATACTTAGTGTAAAATAAATAATAGAGATATGGAATGATACGGAGATCAATCCTATCGATCTTTCAAGTTGATCGTGTCTATATAAAATGGGTTATAGTTGCAGACCACTCACCAGCATCACTTGTCTCTGTACCCCATGTCCATTTCTATCTGCGCAAATGGAGTAAAAACAGGGGGCACGAAAAGTAAAGCTGATATCCTAAGATCTGGAAATAAAGAAAACTGTAAATGAATAGTATTAGACAGATGCACTAGCATAATTGTTGTTTCCTGAATCATGGTACATGAATACATGATCTTAGAATGCACTCTGATACATGTTTTGATACTGTCTCAGATGCCTGGAGGAAGGAGCAAATGAGTTTTTCCTGAAACCGTGCGACTATCAGACATGAGTAAGCTGAAGCCCCACATAATGAAAAGCAGATGCAAGGAGCACTACCACGAGGAAGAAGACGACCTGCTAAGCAACAGCGATAGCAACACCAGCAGTAACCCCACAAACAACAGCACCAACGACGATACCATCAGCAACAGTAACCCCACAAATATCAGCAGCAACCACACGGACAACAGCAGCGGTGACAGCAGCACCCGCAAGAGAAAGGTGGCAGACGACGAATTTTCACCCAAGACAAGCAGCAGACCAAGGCACAGTTAGCTGCATACAAAAAAATCGACAATTATATCTTTTTTCTTCTCTTGGTTACTCGGGATTTTGACATCTGACTTGTCGCACCTATGCTAGATCTAGTTTGCAAAATTGAATGGAATCCATAAACGGATACTGCTTCAATTCCAGTAGACCATTCTATGTAACACATCTGCACAAGTCCAGACACCTGCTATCGTAATGAGCCATTGAACACTGAACAACATAGCAACACAATTTTACAAACAGCTGGCTATAGCTTTCATCCATGGAAACACATGCAGCACTCAGAAAATACATCGGTACGTCACATGATTCCCAGTAAGCTCACTATCACATGTCACTCTAATTACAGTTCCCTTGCCAAGGCCATAGTAGCGAGCAACAGCATCAGTCTCTAGCATGCGAGGGAGCTGAAAGATAAAAGCACCATTTTCAGCAAACTGTCTAAAATTACTATAAAACAACTTCATATGGATATCAAAGAAACTGAAGTTCCATGGAAAATAGAAGTTAATAATGCGATTTGGCATTTCAGGCATGTGAACACTCCACCAACCAGATAAGAGGAAAAATGGAAAATGATGCATGCCCCCACACATATCATATTCGTATCTTCTATTCAATTTATGATAACAGCACAAGCTGATCCAGACATCAAGTCCTGGTTTAAGTAAAACCATATAAAAACAAAAAATATGATAAACAAAGTTGTGCTAAGTCAGCACATTTTATCAGCATGATGTCTATGGGACGCAAGTGCCCCAGGACGGTACCATGTTATCAATAGTCTCCATCATAACATCCAAGCACGATAGGGATTGCTGTCTCTTTTAAGGCCCCATTCATGTTGCAAACACAATCAGTACAACATCATGGTTGTAGTAACATCTTATGTTATGGACAGAGGGAGTAGCAACTAAGATGCAGACCAACAGACAACAGCCAGGCCCTGCCATTATGTTTAGAAACCAATGACAATCAGCAGGATGTAACAAAAAGATGTTACATGGTTCACATAGCACAGTGACTTGCAATGTCAGTGCGATTGAAAAAACAACATCACTGTTCTAGCATGAAACAGTTGACCCACAAGAAATGGGAGATCAATGGTGACTGAGATTTGCCGTCTGCTAAGTTTGCAATTGAGGATTCGCCACTCGAAATGATAAGACGAGATTTTCCACCATTTCCATGTTTCGACCCTTCTTCCACATCCAATGGACCTACTACCTCCTCTCCCCCACCCTATCCTTCATTCTCCAAGCCAGCTCCTAACATCAAGTGCCCGGTAGGCCTCTTCAAACCCTGTTTTGCACAACTCATACAAAAAAGAAGCCCTCCAACTCATGTACCTTCTCTTCTTACCATCTTCGATGGAGAGTTATGTGGCTGGCAAAACCAGCGTTGGACAGCCCTGTCACCTGACATATGTATTCACGGTTATTGCGACAGCCCTGCCGCCTGCGGTGGGATCCCATGCTGCCTACTGTATAGTACGGCACATTGATCACCATGGCATAGGGCACGACCAGGTGGAGCAGATCTGGCAGTGCCACCACGGACAAGAAGGTGCGAATGGGGGTGACAAGTTACGACATTGCTGATGTTTCTTAGTTTGTGAAATTGCATGGCTTGCCGGTCGAGTCATGGAACATTGTAACATCGGAAGGGGTCCTATGAAGTCGAGGTCCAGGGAAAATTCCAGAATCTGAAAGCTTTTGCTCCTCAGCGAGCGAAGTTTATTCCTCACCTTGGAGGTGGCAGGGAATGTGGAGAGCTGGCTGACAAATAAGGCCAGGCAGGGGCAGCTGCTGGACATCTTGAGGTTCCAATATATATGAAGTTCGCCATGTTCGTGAACAAGGACACCGCTGTCGACACGCAGGCTTCGTCTGTGCCAACAGCGGGATTGTGTAGCAGTAGAAGAGTGGAAGAAAATATCCAATAAGTATTTTGAGATTTCGGGTGGGGATTTGATAGAAGGGAAGAGATGAGAGAGCAGGGACCAGACAAGACGAGGCGAGGCGCCTTTGCGGAAAGTGGAGGTAGGGAAGAAGCAATGGTAGGAGGTGAGACAACTAGAATAACTGTAGTTAGGATTTGAGCAAAAGATAGAGTAAGATACAATACATAGAAAAGGTGTAAATTTTATCCATCTCTTTCTTTCTGGTGAAAAATAACCAATGCAAATCCTCAGTCACCATTCTTGGCGCAGGCGCATTCCAAGATGAACTTTGACCGATAAATTTGAGCAAAAATATCTTGATTATAGTCTTTATGTATTTGGAGTAATTCTTGGTCAAAGAAAAAACACGTAAAACGAGGACGCCTTATTCATTGAAACGGAGGTAGTACTACTTAAACTTGAAGCTGGATCCAAACATTTCAGTCAATTAAAACATATTTTAACTGTGTCTCCATCTTAAGAATGGTTCTGTAATTTAACTATAGTAAAAAATTAATGTGCTCTGGCTCCCTAAAAGGAAACTGCCTGGATGGTTGCAATATTCTAGAATAAACATATTATCGAGAGTTCTATCACACAATGCGTAGTTTCGTGCTAGCAATCAGTAAAAAATTATAGATATACATACCTGTGAATCCTCCACATTGTGCTCCTTCAGGAGATTGACCTTTTCCTCTGCAGACAACACTTCATGTTTGGGCTTCAGGACATGCTTAGTAATGTTAACCAGTAATTCTTTGACCTTTGGTAAGAAAAGCACATCAGTTTGAAGTTTGAACATGTAATGTGTAAAGTATAAACATTATATAAAATAGTACAGCATGAACTGTCCATGACTGAAGTCATGACTCATGGAAGAATGATTTTAGGTTGAGAACATAACTTGCGGAAACATGTACACTGAATTCCGATTCTACATTATACTCTCCAATTTAGTGCAATTAGATTCATGGTAAAACATGTTTTCATACTATATAGATCTGACTTTATAGATATTCACACATTTTTCTATAAACTCGGTCAACCTTAGAGAAGTTTAACTTAGGTCAAACCTAGATCTTCAATTAATTTGGAACAAGGGAGTATGATTATATCCACTACCACATGTACACAAAAATTGCTTTTTGTGCTTTACTTGATGCCATGGCGTTATTCTTACAACACACATTGTTCATTTACATAATTTCAATTCTAAAATAAGCCATGAATAACTATACAATACTTACCTGAAAAATGTCTACTTCAAATGTGAATTTCTCCTTCATAGACTCTCTAGCTCTAGGCATTATTTTTCCCTTCAATATCAGAATAAGTCTGGACAAGTTCTCCCCTTCGATCTGGTCATATATCTCCTGGATAGTTCCAATTCTGACAGGCTCTTCTGGGCAGAACAGAATTTGCACCTGAGATAAGAGTTAACCATAGTTAAAGTGTACTCCTATGTTACTCTCTCATAAAAAGTGAAAAGTTAGAAACCCCAAGCAATAACAACATGCACTAGAAAGACAGAAGCACTAGGTACCGTACTACTCCCTCCGTTTCATAATATAAGGCGTCTAAGGTTTTGGCACGGATATTAAGACACCAGCATTTTACATGCGGTGGAATAATTATCTAATGATAAAAATCGAGAGAAAGAACTCCCTATTAGCCACAAACTGAAAACAATATATCAAATTCCACTAATCCAATTTGTGACTCATTTTTATATGGGTAAAATTGTCTGTGAATCGTAATACACCTTATATTTTGAAATTTTCCTCAAAAACTTAGACGCCTTATATTAAGGAACGGAGGGAGTATATAACATGCACAAAAACTAATTTAAGACTGTTCTTTGGGTGTTAACGATTTCCCATCGCCACGATTTACACACCTTGACCACGTTGCCACTGGACCCCATCACCTGTCTTTTCGTTTTCCCTTTCTTTCCAATCCTCATTTCTCTCTAGTGTTTCTTTCCCTTCGCCGTAGGGCGCAGAGCAGCTCCACCACAGGGACTTGTACCTTCATCCGCTTCCCGCTGCATCCACCGCAAATTCCATGTCCCTCCCTGTCCACGCTACCCTTTGTGTCGGTGTCTATGCTGGAAATTGGTGCGGTAGGAGCCAGATCTAGGCTTCCGTTATTCATCGAGGCGAGGGCCAGATCTGGGCATTTTTTTCAGCAATCACAGCTGGCACCATGGGAGGTAGGGTGCTTTATATTGGGTTTGAAGTGGTTTTCATCCCCTTTCCAAGTTGAATTTGTAGTGACTGAAAGTTAGTTTTTTAAAAAAAAAGGGGAATAAGCCCCGGCCTCTGCATCGATTCATGCACAAAGCCATACTGGAAGTCGTTTAGTTGGAAGCTTGATTTGCTTGGTTTTGGTGGGTTGAAAGCTGATTTTGTGGGCTGGCAGTGCCATCTTCGACGAGTTGAAAATTGGTCTAAATTGGGTACAAAGTAGATGTTTTTTTGTGAGTTCAAAGTTGATTCGCTATGTTGAAGTGTATATGTGAATTGCCTAGACCTTTCCATCACTTAGGACTTTTGTTTGCATTGGCTAGTGCCTAGACCTTTCCATCAGTTCGGAGTCCTAGTTTCGTAATTTATTCTAAAATTGTTGTCGCCCCCTCTTTGTCCATGTATAGGCCTGTTCTTTCATACGTGAGATTCAGGGTCTTCTTTTATACGTGAGATTCAGGGTCAGAGCAGGAAGTGGAAGGGGGTGCAGAATTACTAGATTCCAATGGGGGGAGTGGGAGTTGTGAGAGGTGGCAGAGATGGGGGAAGAGGGAAGGGATGTAGTGTCGTTGAAGAGTTATTTCGGCGGCGCAAGCTATCTTTTAATACATACAAATCAGCGCCTCCTTAAGATATGTAAGCATTAAACTTCACTACATACTAGTACTAAATTGGGTCATCCATTTGCAGAATGATGCTAACCATAAACAGCTGAACCCAAAAGAACGGTAGTACTGCTAAACTACAATCAAAAACATTCTAAAAATCAATATGCGTCTGGCACAAGTCAGTGAAGAAGAAAGGTTGCCAGAAGACCGACATCCTCTCTTTTTTCCTCCTTTATTTCTCAAATGCGCGACGCATCCTCTATTCCAAGCCCAATTGGACACTAGCACGCTAATGAGCAAAGATCTAGTCTCGGGATGGTGCCCAGGATGAGCACGGAAGCACAATAGCACCTAGGGGAATCATAATTGCCAGGGATGGAGCAGTAAAATCACCTTGTCGGAGTGGTCGGAGGCACGGGCGGTGCCAAAGGCGAGGCGCTCGAACTCGGGATTCTTTGCCCACCACGCGCGGAACTCCGGGAGTGTGCGCGCGAGCTCGGACTCCGGCACGCTGTACCCGCGGTCGCGCAGCATCTCCAGCGCCGTGCGCCGCGCCAGGAAGAGGCGGTGGCTCTCCTGGTCCCCGCGGTCGACCATCGAAGACATCCAGCCGACGACCTCGGGGACGTCGTCGATCCCGGGCCCCATTCCGAGGGCCGGCGCGGCAGCGGCGGCGGCGGCGGCAGGAGAGGGGGGACAGCTGTCAGTTGGGCGCAGCAGTGGAGGCGGCCGTGCTCGAGCTCGACTGCTTGTGTACCCGGTCGTACGGGGTTTTTAGACTCGGACGCGGACCGGACCGGACCAAAACCTAAACTCTCCGGACAAAATATTATGGACGCATTTGGTTTCGTAAGATTTAAAAATGCAGTAATAGAAAAAACAGAAATACGATGAAATGCATGTATAAAAGGGAACCGAGCTCAATCGAGTAAGAGTAAGAATTAAGTTAATTCACACTCATATGAGTGTCGTCCATGTGTTATTCATGTGCAGCTGAGAAATTTTTAGTTGCAACTCATGTGTAAATGGTAAAAACAGCTGAAAGTCATGAGCAACCTAAAATGTTTGTGTGTTTGAGTTTGCGTTCAAACAATCACTTATTTGTGAACTAGGAGTAATAAAGTATTTTTGCCATTGTTCAAGATATCTACCGATATTCCGATTAATCGTCCAATTTATCGCTTACTGGTGTCTGATCGATAAGATAAATCGGCTTATTCATCGGTTAAATTTTAGCCGATAAATCGCCCATATGTCGATAAACTAGCCAATTTACCCATTATTTTAGATCGACCAATAAAATACCGAAAAACGATATCCCAAAATTGATTTTTGCTATTGTTTTGCCTTAGTTAAGTTACTCATGGATATATTTTTGCATTATGGAATTCGGGTCATAAAATGCAGGACTACTAAATTGCATATAAAAAATCATGTGGGACTTAACTTACATCTCCACTGAAGTTTATCCATGCCAGCTCACAAAACAGAGCGGGACGCCGTATCATTCCCCGTTCAGCACAAATATGATGACCCGACACAAAAATCAAATTCCAGCTCCATTTAAAAGAGAGGATGGCAGACTGAATCAAAGGAATATGACACCTGTGACAGGCGCTTGACCACAGGTGAGAGCACGAAAAAACATATTTCTAGTTCTCTACCAACAGAGCAAGTTCTACAAAGATGTTAACTCTGCAGCAAGCGTGCATGATCATGTGAACCACCAGCGGGGCAAGATGGTAGTTTTTAGTTTTGATCAAGTATCCACGACATAATCCAACCTAGAATAGTACATTTTTCAAGATGGCAAAAAGAAGCTACATATTACGATGAAGTATTGTGCGCTCAGCATATCATCAACCAGAACACCTTTACTTTGCATGTTGGACAGTCGGCATCCCTGGGAACATCTTCTCTAACTTCGCACTTGATAGAACCTTGTTAGGGTCCAGCTCCATGCGTGCCTTGTTATACGCATCAACTGGGAAACGTTTCCGCAACCTAACCCGCAGCTCAGCTAGTTCATCCTTGTCCTTCGGAACCTAAGGAAGTAAGGAGAGGAATTGGAAAGCATTAATTCAGAGGCGCACTATTTTGTTAACAAACAGGGCAAGACAGTTCAGCGAGCAACTGTTATGCCTGGAAGAGAAAATATTATTCACTTGTAATTAACAGGTCTGATGCTAATCTTTCACCATGTCTGCAGCAAAAATTACTAACAAACACCTAATGGTAGGTGCGTAGATATTGCAGGTGCTAGCAAAAGTTGGTACCTCAATTTTAGCCCAGTGTTCATATGCAGAATAATCATCCCAGAGACTAGTTTGCGTCAGACTTCTGTAGTTGAAGAACTCCTCCGTAATGTCCTTCCTTTGGCGAGGTCCGATGTTGGTAAATACATTATTATGCCAACCTGTATTGCATAACCACACACTAAGTATTTTAATAGTAGTAACAAAGAAACTATCAACTAAAAGTTGCAACATGGTAAAGTTACAGTGTTAAAAACTGAATACAAAAAATGCAGCTACAGTTTGCAAGAACCTGGTAAAACCTCTGAAACATAATTCATAGAAGATTGCGAATCTCCAGAGCAGTTAAGTTAAATGTACTGTTAGTGTTCTATCATGCACTCCTTTCAGGTTGATTGTAATTTATATCCCAGAATATGAAAAGTGTTCTGAATTTTTCACATCATCTACAGTGAAACGAATTTCATTTTAAACAACGGGCCGCACGAACAACACAGCATGAAACAAAGGACTTCCCATGACTGTATTATCACTGAACCTGAGACCAACAGATCGCAAGCATATACTTATTTATGTAGGTATGGCTGCTATCTGCTAAGTACACATGATATGAAAATGTTCAGAGCAGCAATGTATTTCATCAGCTTGTAAACTAATTATCAACGTCACTTTGAACTAAGTTATACAGGAGCATGTCCTCTAAAAATTGGGATAAATACTGCAAATGCATCAAAAATCATGTACGAAGTTTTAAAATACCGACAGATATACCAAATATAGAACAGCGCATATTCTATACTTCTACAAAAATTAGACAAACTGAAATCCCATTTGAGACGAGAAGAGAAAAATTCTCGGAGAATAGATATGACACATTGTATAGTATTTGCCTTTTTCAGATAAAAGTAGTATTTGCCTTTCTGGTATCGTGCAAATCTGAATGAGTTCGATCTTAAAATTTTACATGGGCTTCGAACATGCCCTCCCCTGAGTCTGGTATAACTATGATTTTGTAACTCACACGTCTGATTTTCATGCAATCTGCATCATTTAACCCATTTCACCAGATATAGAACCATATGTAGGACAAGTACAAAATAATTGGTATGATTACAAGAAAACTGTCGGTGGATAACAGCAACAATAAAATTGATTAACGAAACAACAAAAAATACAGAAGAACAAGTTACCCATGAAAATATATCATCTTCTTCGGAACTTGATGCTGGGCTCATGGGACTCCTACTGCGGGCAGTCCAACGCTGCTCAATAGGTGCAGGTGCAGGTACATCTTCCTTCTCAATCAACTGTAACAACTCCTCCATAAAGTCCAAATCCTTCATACTTGGTTTCGCAGCTAGAGTTCCAGTAGGGAAGCAGGTTTCAGAAACCCACTGCTGCCCACCACAATCAAAACCTAGAATTTCATCACTCCAGCCCATGCGATATCCCTCAGATTTCTTCCAGTACTCAGCTTCTGCTTTATTAATCCTGATCACATGATCTTTATCCAGAGGATCAAGGGCAAGCAATTGATCTCTCAGTTCAGTAAATGATAGTTGATCAATTGCTGGGTCTTTACTTTCTGCTTCAGTTCTGAAAAGCATCTATGAAGTTGCATAAGCTAGAAACTAAAACAATAAAATTTCACTATTGCTGAGTAAAGCTAGAAATTTAGTGCAGAACATATTCAAAATTAGTTCCTTTGAGTAGATCTACAAGTGGTTCCAATATATTTTAAATATTTTACTTGGCTGTGCCAACCTCCAACTTGAGCTTGCTTGTTATCATTTGAAGGTAACAACAGAATGTTTATCTGCAGGCATTAAGAAGTCCCACCTGACACTTGTCTAAATTTTGGCGTACGCAACTCTTCCTACAAATATGTTGGCACCCCCCATGCCTTTCTGTAAGAGCCTCTAGACTGACAAGGGTCTCAAGGTGGAGAGGTCAAACTCACTAATACATGTCTAGGAGCAAGCTAAAGACACAACGGCCACCAGAGGAAAATCACTTGCTCCTATCAGTTCAGTCTCTAACCATTGTTTTCAATAAAATGATAAAATCCTACCGAGTCATAGGTTCTTTCGTTCGCACAGCTTCTCCTTGAATGGTTAGGTCTTAATTCCACAATGGAGCTTAAAAAAAAATCTTTCCGAGTTAATTTTCTCAGTTTTATTAATACAGTCGGCTCTTTATTCTTTATTATTGCTTTAAATTTAGAGTTCTTGTTTGAAGTTACGATTTTTAATTCTCTATTAGTTTTATTATATTGATGCTTTCTCACATTGTTTCTTGTTTCAGTCCGTACAAGAAGATACTTTCAGGGTTACCCAAGAAGGGACGGGTCTATCTATTGGTGGTACTAGTTCCGCGGGAGGGGCAGGATTTCGGTGCCGTAGGTGATTCATTTGGGTACAAAAGATATCTGCATAACAGCAGAGTATCTAAATGAAGCTTGTTAGTAGTTAAGTGCGACACAGAAAAAGTGCAAGTGTACTTGTAAGGTGCTCTCCTATTAACCTAGAATGGATTATGACACATTTGCATGCAGCAAACCAAGGAAGAGTTGCAATTCCTAGTAGCAAACCATTAGCCATGTGTTCTCACCTATATTTCTTCAGTGACTCTCGATAAAGGTCGCGAACATGCTGCAGGGCTTCATCCTTTCCATATTTTGATGTCAACTTTGGAGTTTTCCATTTTGACGGAGGATTACATTAGACAACCACAACTGTATCAGTATATGGAATCCACAAGTACTTGATATGTTTGTTTTCAGATAACCATTTCCTGAAAAGGGTGGGGAAGTTAGAAATTCCTCCAGTAAAGGGCGCTGACTGTACAAACTAATCAACTGAGACAGTGTGTAATATTACTTGTGGTTTTTCTTGATCTCATCTGCATTAGAAACAAAGGTATGCTCAACAAGTTGGTGTCTTTCTACACATTGAAGAGTAACTTCTGCAACGACTCCTAAGCCACCAAGTCCACAGCGGGCAAGATAAAATAAGTCAGGATCTTTCTCCCTCGATAACTCTAATGTCCCTTTGGCAGGAGTAACCAGTTTCATGCCAATAACCTGCTCATCAATTGGAGGCAATCCTGCGCCAGTGCCATGGGCACCAACCTGTAGGGAATCAAGAATAGCATTGAGATTAGTTTTATATAAATGTCTTTGGTCTAAAATGAAGTTAGTGGAGGTTAAGCTTCATTCCCGCAAGTTGTAGAGCAATGCCAAGAAAATAATTAGATCCCCTCAAGCTGTAGGGCGGGGAAGACTGGTGCATACATATTCTGATATTCAAATGTGAGTACACAGTTGATATGCCCACACGCAGTGACTTAGTACTCGATATCCCAGGCGGCAATTTGTGGGCATGATGTTGGTTTATGGACCTGTTACTTTTATGCCATAAGAACTGTCCATAGCTAACATACTATTCAGTGCTCCCTTGAGCAATACTTATCTCTCTCGAGAAAAAGGACAATACTCGCAGAAAAAGTTTTCACTTTTAGTAAAACACTTGGAATTCTATGATAAAAAGATTTCAAAAACATTTGTAGCTGGTAAAAATGTTCAGTAACCATGTGCAATTAAATATAGAATAAAGACCAAGCGAACAAAACAAAATGAAACCTACTCCCTCCATTTTTTAATATAACATGTTTTAGCATTTTCCCACATACACATGTATCTAGACACGTTTTAGTTTGTATGGACACTCACTTTAGTGTGAATCTAGTCAACATGTGCAACACCTAAAACATCTTATATTTAAAAACGGAGGGAGTATCTTGTTAAATCTCAAGTACTAATGTTTGAATGAGAAATCTAAAAAAAGAGCTGATTAGATGATAAGACTCGACGGTAGATAAGCCTGAGCCTTTCTATATACCATTTTCTGCTAATTTATTTGCCTCTGAACAGAAAGGCCTATCAGTCCTTTTGTTAACAGGTGCGAGGACATGAACTAAATCTACAAGTACAATACACGTGGAAGTTTTGTCAATCACTAGAACATGCAATGTTTGCTACATTATACGTGTTTCAGTCCCCGTAACAGGCTATGAGGCGATGTTTTCTTGCTTTATGTGAATATAACAGTAAACTGTTGGAGTGTTGCTAATGTTAAAGTTTCATGGAACATCTTCAGCCAAACGTGTGCTCAATGTTATTGCCAATTTTTTATTTTAATGTATAAGAATTCACCGATACAGCTCTCTTCTAAAACGAAATTGATTTTCCCCCACCAGGTCATACCTGAATGATGCCGCCGACCTGCTGCTCCCGAATAGACGCGAAATTCTGCAGCGTGAGACCATGCTCTCGGAGATTATCCACGAGCTCGGCAACACGTATCCCTGCTTGCACCGTGACAGTCTTCTTCTTGACATCGACGTCCAGCACCTTGTCCATGAGGGCAAGGTTGACCATGCCAGCCCGGGAGAGGCCGAGGCCATTGGGGGAGAGCCCAGAGCCGACGGGCCTGAGCCTGCGTCGGTCCCTGTGGGCGGCGGCGAGGGCGTCCTCGAGCGCGGGGAGGGAGTCGGGCTGGAGGAGGACGCGGGTGTGGACCTCGTGCGTGCCGCTCCAGTTGGAGACGGTGTGGAGGTCGTCGGGGAGGGGCATGTACTTGAAGGGGACGGCCTTCTTGTGGAGCGCGTCGGGCGGGAAGGGGAAGGAGTAGTAGGTGGCGGCGCCGCAGCCGAGGACGAGGAGCGCGTAGCCGGCGTACTTGCGGAGGTCGGCGTCGGAGGCCGGGAGCGGGGAGGAGGAGGAGAGGGCGCGGATGAGTTGGAGGTGGTGGTGCGGCTGGGAGGGGGACGCGGCGCGGCGGAGGAGGCGGGAGAGGAGGAGGTGCCGCATCGTCGGGAGTGGGGAGTGCGCGATGCGGCGGTCGAGTCGTGGCCGGAAGAATGGCGACGGGGGCGGCCACCGCACCAGATCGCGATGGGGTTTAATTTGCCGTTTCGTCAGGAAACGGGGGTTTTCACATTCTTTTTTCCCAGATTTTTGGATGTAGGACGGACAGTGTTCGATTTATTCGATTTTCTTTTTGCGCAACAGATTTATTCGAAATTTCAAACACCGAATTAAAACGGATTTTGATCGTTGCTCGATTTAAGAAGTTATACGCGCTTTGGGTGTCCGAGGACATGTTCAGACAAAATAAATAATATAGACCGTGTGTTGTCACTGTTATTTTTCTTCTTTATACTGCCCACATTTTTTTCCGATAAGGGGTCTTTATTACTTTTTTTTTTTTTGAAATTTTCACCACTTTATAACAGGTCGGCAAGCCGGCTCATTAAAAACCTTCCAGTCCTCTTAGGTACCCTGGAAGGAAAAGAGTGCGTCAGAAACTTGCCGCCTCAACCAAACAAAGATAGATCGTTCATTACATCGGGGATAATAAAACTAGGAGGATCATCCTCCCAAAACACTAGAGAATCGGAATCAAAGGCAAATCTAGCTAACTTATGAGCTACAACATTAGCTTCTCGAGGGCAGTGTTGCACCACAACTTGACCAATTCTTCTTGCAGTAAGATGGAAGTGTATGGGCTCCAAATTTCAGTTACTCCGTTGAAAGCTTCGACAAGTTCCATTGAATCCGTTTCAACGGTAATTGGGACACACCCCAAATTGTCCACAAGATGTAATCCACTTTGTAACGCCAGGGCTTCCGTGGTTGTAGCATCAAGTAAGTTTGTCCTTGGCTCCCCCACCCCAGCTACACCTCTTTTTGAGCATTTCGGATCACAGCACCCACAACACCTGTCGCATTAGAAAAATAGCATGCATCAACATTTAACTTATACGATCCCGGCCTAGGCCTGGACCATGATATTTCATGTGGTATTCCCTTCACAGCTCCTTTATAATTAAGAGTTAGGGCTTGGATTGCAAAGCTTGTCCGTGCTGGGGCCGCCACTTTTTCACCCTTGACAACTTCACGACGTTGCCACCAAATATACCAAGCTCCAGCAGCTAGAAATTCTTTAATACCAATATGTTGTAGATCAGTTGGTGTTTCAATATTACTGCGCAGCATCTCTTCCAAAGCAACTGACCCCGATCTGTCCACGTTAGCAAAGCTTTCTACAATTTGAGAAACACCCATCGAACTCCACACTTCCTTTGCTCTTGGACATTTGAAAATTAGATGACTAATGTCCTCTGCATCCAAGAAACAGATAGGACACTATCCAGAAACCGGTATATGCCTATTAGCAAGAATGGACATATCTGGTACAATTTCATGTAATGTCTTCCATATAATTTTTTTAATTTTGCTTGGCACTTGCAACTTCCATACAATCTCCCACACTGGGTTATGGGTTGACATCCCATGATCATCTCTTCTCGTGAGCCTATGTCCATTTTGATGATTCCATTCAGCATAATAGGCCGATCTCACCGAAAACTTGTAATTTTTTGTCAAGTTCCAAGCTACAAAATCTTCCTGCATTAGATCACTCAAGGGTATACACATAATTCTGTCAGCATCAACGGGGCTAAAGTTAGCACGGATAAGAGGTACATTCCAACTTCCAGTCCTTTTATCAATAATTTCATTCACAGTTCGCAGAGTGTTACCACCTCGAGGAGTAATAACCTGGCGTGTTGGACTCCCTGGCACCCACGGATCATCCCATATATTAATCAACTCACCATTACCAAATCGCCAAATAAATCCTCGCTTAAAAGTGATTAAGCCAGAAATTATACTCTGCCAGGTGTAGGAGGATCCCTTCTTTGCTCCTGCTTTTAAGAGGTTACCATCATGGAAATATTTCGCTCTGAGAACTTTAGCACAAAGAGACTCTGGATTAGTAATTAGTCTCCACGATTGTTTGGCGAGCATAGCTAGATTAAAAGCATGAAGATCACGAAACCCAAGACCCCCATTGTTTTTCGGAATACACAACTTCCACCATGCCATCCAATGCATACGTTTTTGGATATCCGAGTCTCCCCACCAAAAGCCTGCCATCGCATCAGCTATGTCTTTGCATAATTTCTTTAGGATTTTGAAAACCCCCATGGCATACACAGGGATCGCCTGAATTATTGCTTTCAATAGAATTTCCTTGCCACCCATGGACAAGAACCTTTCTTTCCAACCTTCAAGTCTCTTAATAATTCTCTCCAACAGATGTATGAAACTGTCACTTCTATCCACCCCTACAAGAGCTGGCAGGCCCAAATATTTATCTGAAAGAGCCTCAGTCATAATATTAAGCTCAGTACAAATTTCAGCCTTCACATCAACATTCATATTAGGGCTAAAAAAGATGTTGCATTTCGCCTGACTCACCATTTGGCCTGAGCTAGCACAGTACTGTTCAAGAACCTGTCTCAATGAGGTTGCATTAGTCATATTAGCTTTCATAAGGATAAGGGAATCATCAGTGAAAAGTAAATGAGATACTGATGGCGCATTTCTGCAAACCCTGACACCTTTAATGCCACGAACCTCCTCTCTATGAGCCAGAAGACTTGAAAGACCTTCAGCACAGAGCAAAAAAAGATAAGGAGACAAAGGGTCCCCCTGACGAAGCCCTCTCGAAGGGGTGAAACTATTGGTCTCTTGATTATTAAACCGAACCTTGTAAGTAACTGATCGAACACAGGCCATAAGAAGATCCACAAACCTGTTGTCAAACTCAAGAGTGATCATCATTTTTCCAAAAAGATCCATTCAACCCGATCTTATGCCTTATGCATATCCAATTTCACAGCACAATAGCCCCACTTCCCCTTCTTTTTATTCTTTATTGTATGCATACTCTCGTAAGCCAGCAAAATATTATCTGTGATAAGTCTTCCTGGGACAAAAGCACTTTGCACAGGAGAAATGATATCATCAAGAACATGTTTCAACCGAAGAGCGATCATCTTAGAGATTACCTTATATAGAACATTACAGAGGTTGATTGGGCGATATTGAAAAATAAGCTCTGGCTCTTCAATCTTCGGAATTAGAACAATAACAGTGTCATTCCAACCTGCTGGGATCACCTTATTATTTACGGCCTCTAACACTTCTGCAGTCAAAATTTTCCCTAAGATATCCCAACACTTTTTGAAAAATATTGCATGAAGACCATCTACCCTAGGAGCCTTCATGTCACCAATCGAGAACAATGCTTTTTTCACCTCCTCAGCTGAATACGGCTTCATCAATTTTTCATTCATCATGTCAGACACCTTTGGTGTTACCCTAGCCAGCAATTCTGGGTCGGGTTCATCCACTTCTGTACTAAAAAGGCCTGCAAAATAATCAGAGATCATCGGGTTAAGATCAGTGATATCCTCCACCCATGCCCCATTCTCATTCTTCAACCTCTTAATAGAATTTCTTTTGCAACGTTCATTAGCAAAGTGATAAAATAGGATGTGTTCTTGTCGCCGTGTTGCAACCAATTAATACGGCTCCGTTGCGCCCAGTGAATTATTCTTGCTCAAGAAGTTGCTCAATCTCTTTCGCTAACTCCTTTTGCATCTCTATATTTTCATCAGTAAGAGCATCGTTTGCCACTTCCTCCATGATCTTTTGTTTATTCCGGATCTTCTTCTTTCTACTCTGTAAAATAGACCTATCCCATTTGTGAAGATGAGAATGCACTACTTCCAGTTTTCCCGCCAAAGATTTATTTTGAACTCCCAATTCAGCCTGCTCCCAAGCCTTTTGTACCTCCTAGCGAAATTGGGCCTCTTTCAGCCACTTAGCCTCAAATCTGAGAATAGCCGGCCCAACAATCCTCTGGTTTTTTTCAGTTTCCAGTGTCATGAGAATTGGGCGATGATCAGATTTCCTGTACTCTAGATTTTAGATTACCGCTCCTTCGAACCTATCGTTCCAAGCCTCATTAGTTAGTGCTCGATCCAGCCTCTCCCGTATTCGGCCTCTGTGCCAGGTGAATTTGTTACCAATATAACCAAAGTCAGACAAGTTGCAGTCATCAAGTGCATCCCTAAAAGCCTGCATAAATCGCTGAGGTCGAGGATTTCCACCCTCCTTTTCAAAAGGATAGAGAATCTCGTTTAGGTCTCCCATAACCAACCATGGAAGGCTAACAACTGCATTTAAATCTCGCAAACATTGCCAGGTGAGATGCTTGTCCTGCCACCGAGGTTCCCCATAAAGACCAGTAAACCTCCACACAGTTTGTTGGCTTTCCCCAACGAAAACGTCGATGAAGTTATGCATCTTATACCGCAGAAAACAGTTATGTCTTGGTGCGTAGTTACCTGCGTCAAAAGTGAATGGGTTAGGTTGAGACTCCAAGTGCAGAGTGTGTAGTAAGTGGAAGACGTGTTTTCCCCACGAGGGTGACTCGAGGGTTTAATATCGAACTATCGGGGAATCAGTAGTGAAAGATTTATCTCCTTATCCTTCTTTTTGGTTAACTACAAAACAAGGTTAAATGTTTTGGTCCTCAACCTCACATGTGGTTGTCAAGCACAAGGTGTATGAATGATATCAAGATAATTATGCAATGCAAACAAGAAATAAATATGCAATGGTGGTGAATAAATGTGCAAGGATGATGATAACAATGATGAATGATATTTTTGGGTTTTTATGATGAATGCAAGATGAAATAGTGTTTTTGTATTTTCAGATTTAATAATTGCAGAAAATGGAAAAGTGGTAAAAGTTGTTTGAAAGTTGTTTCTTATGATTAAAAATGGACCCGGGTTCATGGTTTCACAAATGCACTCTCTCTTTAATAAAGTGGTAGACAATGGAACATAGGAGTTAACATATGAGATTGCAACACAAAGTTTGATGACAAGTTACTAATTATATGGGCATCACGTCCTAACATACAGATCTTTTGGTTATTAATCTCACTTATACTCCACCAAGATGCGAACCAAATCATAACACCTCAGTAATTAAGATAACTCAGAGTATAGCTTTAAGTATTATGACATGAAGTTAAAATAAGAACATGCTAGATCTAGTCACGGAGAAGTGGCAAATCATCCACAACCCTTGTAGCATGGTATTTTTGTTTATCCCTAGTGAGGCAACAAAGTAAGGTAAACCACCCAAGTGGATCGCGATATTACAGTTGTCAACTTACCGCACTCACCACCCCCCGTTACTCCAACTAATGCACACATCACCCCACACACGCTCTCATAAACATGCTTGATCATAACAAGTAGATAAGAACGGGGTACATAATATGCATCTATATTCATAACTGAAACAAACATTGCAATCTCAAACATATATTAACTCATAAAAAGATCCACCACATAGAAATTACAACGATGACCGTAATCATGTTCAGCAGCTCATACGGTACTAATTAGTGAAGCTCAAAGAGAGGAGAGATACATAAGTTACTTCCACAAACCCATAGTCCAGAGGTGGACTACTCCCTCTTCATCATGGAGACGGTGAATATGTCGATGGAGAAGATGGAGACCACGCCGGCAGCGCCCCGCCGGAGTTTCCCCTCCAATCTACAGCTCCAGATCTCTCTTTCGGTGTTTCTGTGTTTCGGCGGCGCTCGTTCCAGAGAACGACGTGGGACTTATTTTATAGGCGTTTTTAGGTCAAGACGATGTCGGTGGAGGAAAGATCGACGGCAGCGGAGCCACGAGGGCCAAAATGGTGGGCCCCACGCGGCCAGGTACAGAGGCCGCGTGGGCCACCCTCTTTTGGGCTTCTGGCCTCCGTTTGCTTGCTTCCTTCGCTCCCAAGTCTTCTTCCTTCCAAAATATTGACGCTCGTAATTTTCCAGGTCATTTGGACGTCGTTTGGGTCCCTGAAACTTAAAAGGAAAAAAATAGGGTTTTCTGCCTGCGCAGGGTTAATTCCATAAAAATAGGAACTAAATATTTTATTGCCTAAAATCATTATATAACAGTGGTATAACCCTTATATGATGCAAATATGATTGGAATATAAGTGATATAGTGCAAAGTTCATGTATGCATTTTACATGCATCAGCTTCTTCCAAAGAAGTAGCAAACCACCACTTCGACCATCACTTCCAACCACCTCCTTGAAATCCATCTGAAGTTGACGACGGAGAATTTTCGCCGCCCAATTATCAAGGTGAGTTTCAGAGAGCAATATCACATCCGGTCTGTGCTGCTTTAACAGGTTAAGCAGCGCAAGAACAGTCGAGGCCTGATTCAGGCCACGACCATTATAGCTTAGGATTTTCATTGCGCCCGGACGGAACCCTCATTGGGGACCGCCGATCTTGATGAAGGGGAGAAAGCTCCTTCCTTCGGTAGATGTAATTCCCTCGCAATTTCACCCTCATTCAAAACAGGTGTATCCAAATCAGTTTCACCCTCCTTTGTATCAACAACAACTCCACTATTTGCTTTCAACTTCTTTTTAGACAAAGGATCAGTTGCAAAGTGATGACGTGAAAGTCACACGTTCGTTGGGAACCCCAAGAGGAAGGTATGATGAGTGCAGCAGCAAGTTTTCCCTCAGTAAGAAACCAAGGTTTAATCGGACCAGTAGGAGATCAAAGTCACTTCTGAAGGTTGTTGGTGAAGGAGTGTAGTGCGGCGCAACACCAGGGATTCCGGTGCCAACGTGGAACCTGCACAACACAATCAAACTACTTTGCCCCAACTTAATAGTGAGGTTGTCAATCTCACCGGCTTGCTAAAAACAAAGGATTAACGTATAGTGTGGAAAATGATGTTTGTTTGCAGAGAATGAAAAAAACAATGATTGCAGTAGGTTGTATTTCAGATGTAAAAGAATGGACCGGGGTCCACAGTTCACTAGTGGTGTCTCTCCATAATAAATAACTAACATGCTGGGTAAACAAATTACAGCTGGGCAATTGACAATATTGAAAAGTGCATAACATGCATGTGCAAGTTGTGGTGTCTAATATGAGATTCATTTGGGCATTACGACAAAGTACACAGACCGCTATCCAGCATGCATCTGTGCCTAAATAGTCCACCTTCAGGTTAGTGTCCGCACCCCTTCCAGTATTAAGTTGCAAGCAACAGACAATTGCATTAAGTAAAGTGCATAATGTAAACAACACATTCATCCTTAGACAAAGCATCATTAGGTTACCCCTAGTGGCAACAGCACATCCACAACCTTAGGGGTTGCTGTCACTCCCCAGATTAAATGGAGACTGAACCCACTATCTAGCATAAATACTCCCTCTTGGAGTCACAAGCATCCACTTGGCCAGAGTATCAACAAGCAACGGAGAGCATGCATCATAAATAACATAGACATAATATTTCAGTATTCAACTTGACATAGTATCAATATTCATCGGATCCCAGCAAACACAACATGTAGCATTACAATAAGATGATCTTGATCATGATAGGCAGCTCACAAGATCTAAACATGATGGCACAAGAGGAGAAGACAACCATCTAGCTACTGCTATGGACCCATAGTCCAAAGATGAACTACTCACACATCACTCCGGAGGCAGGCATGGCGATGTAGAGCCCTCCGGTGATGATTCCCCTCTCCGGCAGGGTGCCGGGAAGAGCTTCAGAACCCTCCCGAGTTAGGGTTGACGGCGGCGGCGGCTCTGGAACTTTTCATGGTTGACTCGGGTGTTTAGGGTTTTCCCGAGAAAGGCAATTTATAGGCGAAGGGGGGCGTCGGTGGAGGCCCGAGGCCTCCTCACCACGTGGCGGCGCGGCAGGAGGTGGGACCGCGCCACCATATGGTGAGGACGCCCACGGCCCCCCTTCGTCTCTCCTTCGGACTCCGTGTACGTGTCAGAAAAATAGGGACTTTGGCTTTTGTTTCGTCCAATTCCGAGAATATTTCCAGAACAACTTTTCTGAAACCAAAAACAGCAGAAAACAGGAACTGGCACTGTGGCATCTTGTTAATAGGTTAGTCCCAGAAAATGCATAAAAATGATATAAAGTGTATATAAAACATGTAGCAATTGGCATAATATAAGCATGGAACATCAGAAATTATAGATACGTTGGAGACGTATCAAGCATCCCCAAGCTTAGTTCTACTCGTCCTCGAGTAGGTAAAACGATAACAACAAATAATTTCTGAGGAGACATGCTTCACACAATCTTGATCAAATAATATTGCAAGGCTCATGTCATGAATGAAGTGACTCAAAGCAATGGTCTATAGTTTGCTAACAAATAGATAAAGAGTAAACAACTGAATCATATAAGCAAAAACTTTTCATGAATAGTACTTTCAAGACAAGCATCAAAAAGCTTTGCATAAGAGTTAACTCATAAAGCAATAGATTCTAAATAAAGGCATTGAAGCAACACAAGGAAGATTTAAGTTTCAGCAATTGCTTTCAACTTTCAACATGTATATCTCATGGATATTGTCAACACAAAGTAATATAACAAGTGCAATAAGTAAGCATATAAGAATTGATGCACACAAAGTTGACACAAGTGTTTGCTTCTGAGATAGAAAGAAGTAGGTAAACTGACTCAACATAAAGTAAAAGAAAGGCCCTTCGCAGAGGGAAGCAGGGATTAAATCATGTGCTAGAGCTTTTTAAGTTTTTGAAATCATATAGAGAGCATAAAGTAAGTTTTGAGAGGTGTTTGTTGTTGTCAACGAATGGCAGTGGGCACTCTATCCCCCTTATCACCCAGACTTTCAAGAGCGGCTCCCATGAAGGACGTTATTTCTACCCAAGGGTAGATCATCCCTCTTCTCTTTTGTTTACACATGCATATTTATAATTTGGTATGACACTCCTCCCAACCTTTGCTTACACAAGCCATGGCTAACCGAATCCTCGGGTGCCTTCCAACAATCACATACCATGGAGGAGTGCCTATTTGATATGTTTAACATTTTGAAATTGCTTTGATAAATCATTGGCAAACATGTGAAGAGAATCAAGCAGTTATAGTTGTAATTAATTGGGACTGGGCACCCCATTTGCCAGCTCTTTTTGCAAGTTATTGGATAAGCGGATGTATATGCCACTAGTCCATTGGTGAAAGTCTGTCATGAGTAAATGACAAGGTGATAGAGAAAACGCCACATACTTCCTCATGAGCTATAAAACATTGACACAAATAAGGAGTAATAAAGTTTTGAATAGTTTAAAGGTAGCACATGAAGTATTTACTTGGAATGGCAGGAAATACCACATAATAGGTAGTTATGGTGGACACAAATGGCATGGGTTTTGGCTCAAGGTTTGGATGCACGAGAAGCATTCCCTCTCAGTACAGAGTTTAGGCTAGCAAGGTTGTTTGAAGCAAACACAGGATATCAACCGGTACAAAGACTTACATAAAAACATATTGCAAGCATTATAAGACTCTACACTGTCTTCCTTGTTACTCAAACACTTTACCAGAAAATATCTAGACCTTAGAGATACAAACATGCAAACCAAATTTCAACAAGCTCTACGGTAGTTCTCCACTAATAGGCTTTAACTACATGATGCAAGAGCTTAAACATGATCTACTTGAGAGCTCAAAACAATTGCAAAGCATCAAATTATCCAAGACAATGATCTACAAGAATGAGTATGTCTTTTCAATATACCATCTACCACATGTAGCATTTTCTGTTTCCAACCAAACACCAATCAACTTATTTCAACACAAACTCTCCAAATAATACAACAATGAAACAAGAGAGTACTTCTCTACAAGAACTAACAGCTCTGAACAAGAGATGCATGAAAAACAGGAGCTAAAAGCATTGCAGTAGCTAGTAAGAATACTCAACAAATATAAGTGAAGAATACGAGTATTCACATGAAAAAGCGGAGCGTGTCTCTCTCCCACACAAGAATGCTAGGATCCAAATTATTCAGAAAACAAAGCAAAAATAAAAGCACACAGACGCTCCAAGTAAAGCACATAAGATGTGAAGAATTAAAATATAGTTTCACTAGAGATGACCTGATAAATTGTTGATGAAGAAGGGGATGCCTTGGGAGTGAGCCTCGAGCAAACTGTTGGAGACATCAGAAATTATAGATACGTTGGAGACATATCACCAAGCTTGGTTCAGACACCTGTTCATCATTCAGCAGTGAGCCTCGAGCAAACTGTAATGACACATCTGAAGCATTAGCAGACTCATGGGCAGTTTTCTCCGCATCTATACCCTCCAGAGCAAGACGTTTTCTTCCTGAAGGAGCAACATCAGGCATGAGAATATCCGAACCCCTGACATTAGGACACTCCACTAGATCCTTACTAAGAGACGTCGTACCATCAGTCCCATTCTGATTGAAAGTGCTGTTCCACCTCCAACTCTGTGGTGGGATACCATCTCTGTTTCTATTATCTGTTTCCTGTGAGTTGTAGTTGTTATCATAGTTTCCTCTGCCAAAACTTCGGCCGCCACGTCCCCTCACATCACGAGTTTGTCCATTGGATCTCCCACCTCCTCTTCGTCTACGAGGAGCAAGGATGAAAGGTCCCCATTCAAATTTTTCCTCATCAAATTCACCCGTGCCACATTCTTCATGCCAGTGGCCCATCTTACCACAAGCGTGACAAAAAGTAGGCAATTTCTCATATTTAACCTGAAAAAATTCTGCTTTCCCCGCCCTTGAGAAGCTCACAAATCGTGTTAATTTCTGATGAACATCAAGCTTTGCTCGCACCCTAATAAACTGACCCACATATCCGCTTGGTAGGGTCATTTGTACCTCCTGCACCTCGCCGATACTGCTGGCCAAATTCTTCAAGAATCCTGCCTTCTTCAACACACCATCAGGGAGTCCATGAATCTGGCTCCAAGTTTCCAGCTTATCGAGCTTGATTGATTCCGGTTTAGAAAATCCATCATATTCAGTAATTAACAGGGCACCAAAACCCCTAAACTCCCACGGGCCCTTGTGTATTGCCATGTTCCAATCGGCCAGACAATGGAACTGGACAGAGAACAAATTAGAGTTTATAGATCGCCAGATTACCTACTGTGCTGGCCTCCACGCAGCCCTCATATCTGCCATCAACGCCCCGTGACTGAAAGATTTGGTCGTAAGAACCCTAGCTAGGAAAAGCCACTTCGGCCCTTCCTCAGTAACATCTACCTCTTCTTCCCAGATCAGTTCGTCCAACTCGTTATCCTCAAGGTGCAGGCGATCCAGCCGAGAACAAGGATCATCCAGTACTCCCCTCCGCGAGGAGCTACCCCCTGAAGCCGCCATGGACGAGAACGATCGTCCAGCCGACCTAACTATTCCTCAAACGCGAGCAGGGCACCCACGGACAGCTGTGCGATCACCACCCTAGGGGTAAATCGCCGAGAACTTGAAAACTCCGACGATCGTCACTGAAGGACTAGTAAACTCTAGGTATCGCCCTAGGGGACTCGCCGAGACCGACTCGACTTCGTTAATTTGGACTCGAATTCATGCGGAAATAAAGTTAGGGGTCTTTATTACTTAAAACCGCACTGCCCACAAAAGAGAGCCACAAATGTTCGTTCCGTTAATACTATGTGTTCCTTCAAATATTCTACCGAGGGTATAATGTGTTCTTTCATAAACTATTGAACTGGTATATTTGTAGCAGAATTTTACAAGATGTCTAGTTTGCTACTCTTTCCGTTTTTAAATGTAACATATTTTAAGTGTTTTACATTTTATTTAGATGCATAGTAAAATGAGTAAACATACAAACTAAAATATATCTAAATACATGTGAATGTGGAAAGACTGAAACATCGTACATTTAAAAACGGATGGAGTACAAACTAATTAAGGCAACTCCTTCTCAATTCTAACGTAAGACCAAAGGTAGTAAGTGAAGCGAGCTACACCGTCCTCTGGAGAGGTATTCAGAACAAAATGCTTGATTAAACAAACTGCCATAGTCTCACACTAGTCAGCTTGGTACATGGCAGTGCATATGTGGCTAACTAACAGATTTTGATATGACCAAGGCGAAAACTGCTGATCGGTTAAATACAAAAATCTGATTCCATATCCTCAAATAGCTAAAAACAGTAAAAGGAATGATCATACTCGCATCGTTACCATGTGTTTGGGTTTAGTCAAAAAAAAAATACTACACTCGTTACCATGTGTTTTGAGTTTAGTCAAAATAAAATACTACCACCTCTGTATCAAAATATAAGATGTTCTACCTACTTTTGACCCACATTCAAGACATGTTTTAGTGCGAGATTTATGTGAACTATCTAGTATTTACCATAAGTTTTTCGTCCATAAAATTGTTTTATGATATTGTACTATATGTGTCTCTCTTCACATTAATTAGCTATCGCATCTCATATTTCTTACTGAAGTAGCATGCATATTATCATCTATATTACTCCTACTATGGGTAGTCTAAAAATGGGGTTGAGATTCTCTGCATTTACTGAATGCCCAATGACATGTGGGGCCGGCCCACCTGGCAGCGGCAGTAACTGCATCTGTAACAGAGGATCCCAACCCCAAAAAAGGGTGGTCTAAAACAATATCTAAGAGGTGTCATTCCATTTAGGGGTGAAATAAAGGTAACATCGACAACCATTAACTTACTCGGGATTTTCTAGTTATTATGAAAAGAAAGGAAGTCACATATACAAATGACTGACCATTATGTACTTATGTAAAGTTTCATGCACAGATTAGCATCGTTGTGGCTTTTCAAGAAAAACAAAATCTAAAGAGACGTTGCATTTCATATTTATCGTTCTTTTTCGTTTAGAATACAAATCAACTCATCGTAAAACCAAAATTTGTAGTTTTTTATACTTGCTTGCATGATTGAATAATTTGATACTTCAAAACCCAATACCAAAAACAAAGACTCAAGCTATGCGAAGATCGCCCTACAAAAGGGTAAATGTAGGACCCTCCCCCCGTCATCAGATGGTCATCCAACGTTGAGAACTAGCCATAGTAATTTTTTTTACATTTAGCCCTCATGTTTCTGGAAAACAACCCGAACTACAAAAACTCCGCTTAAACAAATTAATGTGAAGAGAGACACATATAGTAATGTATTAAATGGTTTGTAGCAATTAACACATGTGTTAATTGAGTATTTGCAACAATTCCAAGATGACATTTTTGTTTAAACCAACTAACACATGTGTTTGTAACAATTAAAAAGTGGGTAAGTAACAAATGTTTCTCCACGACACACTTAACAAATATCACCAACTATTTCAACAAACATATAAGCGATAGCAACAAAAATAACATGTGTCCTAGGTGTGGACTACATCTCGTCTAGTCGGAACCAATTCTTTCTATTTGCAATAGCTATTTCTCATGCTACAAAAGTCTACTCTAAAATGTCCTAGGTGTGGTATTTACAAAGTTTTGGCCAACTTATGGGGGTGGTCACAAACCAACTCTAGGTATGAGGTGAATTATGTTTTATGGTTCTACTTTGGTTTTGTACATTTTATTTATCAACATTATAATTTTATTAGGTCATCAATGTCTTTGGTTACGAACATGAGTACATTTTCAGTCGATTGGACAAGATGGTTGGTCCTCTTGGAAGATGTCAATTTGCGCAGAAATGACATCAAAACAATAATTGTGGGTGGAATGATAACATAATGGGATAAATCATCAAAATTGGGAAGACATAAGGTCACCGTTGATTATTTTTGTAGTGCAGGCACCTATGTTTCCATTTACACTTGTGCCACCAATTTTAAACATTGGTTTAATGAGTTATCTTTAGAGTTGCTTCAATGTCTTGACTCAAAAGATTCAGTTTTTAGGTTCAATATGCATAAGCTTAGTCGTCTTACAGAGATGTAATATGAAGATTTCGCTAATTTTAGCACAAGGATATACAAGACAATCCTGGGCTATTCATTATGCATACACATAAAATTGCATATTTTAGAGATTTTTTAATTTTTGAAACGCATGTCATATTTCCTCTGTTTTATCACCTCATTGAGGTGACATTACTTTTACAAGTGATGACAACATCAGTTGAAAAGACACTTCTCAACGGCGTAGATCATCAAGTCCAAGCTACGCAATAAGATATCCAAGATGGCTACTTGATAACTTAATGATGTAGTACATCAAGCAAGAGATATTCAAATGTATAAAATTATGCAAGTTTTTTTATAGGGGTAGAGGTTTGCCATTCCGTATGATTTCTATACTTCATTAAAACCTTATTATCGGTATGATTTTAGGTTATAGGTATATTCAAGTATGTTTTTATTGTCTAACTGATCATATTAGAATCATATTTAGTATTGGTGTCTCGGGCTATTTTGGTCTTTACATTTTTTTAGAGTTCATCCTACCTTACATTTTTTATCCTCCGTCGTCCATGCCGACATGTTTGTTGCATCCGGAAATTAACATCTTTGTGTCCTTTGAAGAAAAATATATCAGACCACCTTTTAACCAAATTTATAATTTTGAATACTCCCTCTGTGCCAAAATATAGGGCGCACTATTTTTATGCTGGCCTAATCGACTTTGACCATTAATTTATACATCTTATAAAGTAAAACACCACTAACATGTAGTATTATTTAATTTTCTCTCTCAAAATGCGAATTATCAACATCATTCATTCTCTTAGCCAACCAAATATCCATGTTATCCCACTAACATTTATTAAATCCAATATTTTATTTCATGCAACATATCCACGTAATCTACTTTTCATCAATCCAATTGTTCCTGTCACCAATTTTTAATCATAAAAACAATATGCCAAATAAATTTTAGCCTTTCGACAGTTTGATCAATTGATTTTTTCCATACTTCTATAAACAACATAATATTTTATGGGTTTTATATGCCTTTATTTACACAATAAAATTCATATAAAGATTTAGTACATACTAGAAAGATTCTTCCATTTCGTATGTTATCATACTAATTTGTGTACATAACAAATCATGGTCAAAATTTTACGCCGTTTGACCCAAAAAATTTGAGGGCGCATTATATTTAGGGACGGAGAGAGAGTACCTACTTGCGTGATTCTATTAATGAATAAATTTAATTTGATAGTACTACAAAAACCAATACAAAAATAAAAATAAAAAAATAAAGCGAGTACGGTCGATAGAATCCATGCCCACAGGTTTGTTTCAGGAAGTCAGTGTGGAATTAATGTGATCATAGCATCTTACTAAATGGGGGAAGTACCCAAGAATGTTCCGGCCAATGCGCGGGCGAAGCAGAAAGATTTGACAGAGAGATCCCGCTGAGACGACATAGATCACTTCAGGGACTTGGCAGCTGCGAAAAGACGACATAGATCCGGCTAATCCGTCGATCTTGATTTTTCCGAGCATTTTCACAGTCCCGCTGGAGTCAAGACAGTCAGCAACACAAGCACACTAGCAAGCAGAGCCACCGGCCATCGTCCCTGGTCGCGTCGTCGTGACAAGGCGTTGTTACCGCGTTGGCGTCTCCTGGGAAATTGGCACGACTTCTCCCGGCGACCTGCAACGCGATCTCGACGCGCTCATTCAAGAAGGTTCGCCAGTCACCATCTCCGTCGATAAAACCACCTCCTTTTCGACACTGAACTGCATAGCATCGGCGCTAGCAGCTCTGCTCAGCGAACAAGCCCCCCAACTCCTCTGATGGCGACGGCCGTTGTTGGCGCCGTTCCTCCACTACCTGGCGTCGCCGTCGCCGGTGCCACCGACCCTGTCGCTCCGGCACAGGCCGTTCCTCCACCACCGGGCGTCGCCGTCGAAAGTGCCCCCGACCCGGTCGCCCCGGCGCCAGCCGTTCCGCCATCACCGGGGGTCGCCATGGCCACTGCAGCCGCCCCGCTCGCTCCGGCGCCGGCTGTTCCGGTAACACCGGGCGTCGCCGTCGCCAGTGCCACCGCCCCGCTCACTCTGGAGTTGGCCGTTCTGTCACCATCGCCCCGCCCCCGCGTCGCCTTTCACAGTGCCGGCGCGGAGTCGGACTTCCTCTGGGAGCTGCGCAAGTACGTGCTGCTCCTGGCCACGCTCGCGGCCAGTGTCACCTACTCCGCCGGGCTGAGCCCGCCAGGCGGGTTCTGGCCGGACAACGTGCAAGGCGACGCGCTCCTTGCCGGCGACCCGGTGCTCCCCGTCACCTACCCCCGTCGCTACAAGGCCTTCTTCTACTGCAACGCCACCGCCTTCGTCGCCTCCCTCGTCATCGTCAACCTCCTACTTGTCCGCTCCCTCTGCAATCGCCGCCGGTGGCTGCGTGCGCTCCAGGCCGCCATGATGCTCGACCAGTTCGGCCTCATGGGCGCCTACGCCGCAGGCAGCTGCAGGAACGAGGCCATGTCTGCCTACGTTTTCGCCCTTGTCGCCTTGGTCGTCTCCTACGTCTCCGCCCACGTCTTGGTCTTCGCGCTGTTCGCCCCGACGGCGCGCAGCGGCGACATGGACACGACGGACGGCAGCGTGGAGCGCGCGCGCAAGTACCTCCTCATCTTCGCGACTTTGGTGGCGACCATCACGTACCAGACCGGGCTGAGCACACCGGGCGGGTTCTGGCCGGGAAGCGAAGCCAATGACCACCTCGCCGGCGACCTCTTGCTCCGCGTCCACCACCCGTCGCGCTTCATGGTCTTCTTCTACTCCAACACCACCGCATTCGTCTCGTCGCTGGTCGTTGTCATGCTTCTCATGAGCAAGACCGTGACGCGGCAGGGTTTACGGTCGTACGCGCTCTGGGTGTGCACGGGTGCAGCCATGCTTGGGCTCATGGGCGCCTTCGCCTCCGGGAGCTGCCGGAGCATCAAGACCTCCATCTACGTCGTCGCGCTAGTTGCCGCCGTTCTCGTATACATCATCCTCCAGGCACTCGTGTTCTTGTGCAAGCCTGTGAAGAATTTGATCCACGATGTGCAAGTAGCACTAGAAGGGTACCTCAAATTCGAGAGACTGGAGCAGCAAAATGACCAGCATCAGGAAAGCAGAGCTTCCGAGTACGGCAATTCCGAAGCGTCACAGATTCTCAGAAAATCGCGGATGTATCTGCTCCTGCTCGGGATTCTTGCCGCGAGCGTCACATACCAAGCCGGACTGAACCCGCCGGGCGGCTTCTGGCAGGGCAATGCCGCCGATGGTCGCCACCACTACCTCGCCGGTGACCCGATCCTCCACATCACGTATCCCCGGCGATATCTAGCTTTCTTCTACTGCAACGCCACCGCCTTCATCGCCTCTCTCGTCATTCTCATCCTCCTCCTGAGCAACATATTCAGCACCCAGGGGATCAAGTACTGCGCGTTGCAGGTCGCCATGATCTTGGACCTGTTTGGCCTCATCGGCGCTTACGCCGCCGGAAGCTGCCGGCAGGTGTCCAAATCCGTGTATGTCTCGGTGCTCGTCGTCCCGGTGTTCCTCTACGTCGGCATCCATGTCGTGGTGTTCATGTTACAAGTGTTGCCGTCTGGCGAGGCATGGCGCCAAGCGTTGAGGGAGAAGCTCGAACAGTACGCGCCCGGCTGGCTCAAGGAGGTGTTCGAGCACGCCGAGGAGCAGGAAGCGGCGGCGGACGTGGAACACACACTGGAGAAGAGCCGCAAGCTTCTGCTGCTCCTCGCGATTCTCGCAGCGAGCCTCACCTACCAAGCCGGCTTGAGCCCGCCCGGGGGTTTCTGGCAAGAGAGCAAGCTCGGAGGCCATGTCGCCGGCGACCCGGTGCTCAACGACAACTACCGGCACCGATACCTGGCGTTCTTCTACTGCAACGCCACGGCCTTCGTCGCTTCACTCGCCGTCATCATGCTGCTGGTGAACAGGAAGCTCTCGACGAGAGGGATACGGTGCCACGCGCTGCGGGTTTGCGTGATTCTCGACCTCGTCGGGCTCTTGGGCGCCTTCGCCGCTGGGAGCAGCCGGAGAGTGTCGACCTCGACCTACGTCCTCGTTCTCATATTCGCGGTTCTACTCTGCATCGTGCTCCAGGTCGCGCTGGCCTTGTCGGACACGGCGCGTGCCCTGGCGGAGAGGTTCATGTCGCAAATGGGCGCCGTTCAAGACGACGCCAGAGCCGGCGGGCTGCCGATCACGGCAGCCGGCGCCCGACGGGCGCGCGATCTCTGGGACAAGAAGCTGCCCAAATACCTTCTGCTGCTCGCCGCGCTCGCCGCCGCCGTCACGTACCAGGCCGCGATGAGCCCGCCCGGCGGCCTCTGGGGCGACGGCCTGACCGAACACGTGGCCGGTGACCCGGTTCTAGCGAGCACCTACCCGCGTCGGTACAAGGCCTTCTTCTATTGTAACGCGACGTCCTTCATGGCGTCCCTAGTCGTCACAGTCCTCCTCCTGATCGAGAGGGTGAGCAACACGCGGCCGGCTCTGTTGGCGCTGCACGCCGCCATGATCCTGGACCTGTTTGGCCTCATGGGCGCGTACGCTGCCGGGAGCTGCAGGAGGGAGAGGACGTCGGCGTACATCTTGGTGCTCGTTGTCGGGGTCTCGGTCTACATTGTGGTGCTCGTCGTGGTGTCCATCGGCGTCGCGCGGTGGCTGAGAAGCGCCATGGACGAGCTGGCGGAGCGAGTGAGGCGTTGCTTCTTGCTGCATGATTTGTAGGAGGGCCTGGCGCCATGGATCCCAGATTTGGTAGTAGGATTTTGTTTTAGTAAGGACTTTGTGTATTCGCTGTCGTTTCTGAATATCTATTGGAACCCCAAATGCAGTTTCTGAACATCTGCTTCGATCCCAAATGCAGTCTCAAGAATTTGATGGGTCCCAAATTCAGTCTCTAAGAATTTGATGGATGCCAAATGTAGTTTCTGTTTTCATCATGCCATAATAAGTAATTTAGTTATATGGGTTGAAAACTAGTTAAGTTGATCCTATGCACAAGTGGAGCTCTTTGAAGGAGAAGAAAATACGTAAGGAAATGTCACATAAACAATATTCTCTGTTACTACATCCTTTGCATACCCATTGGCTTGAATACAGTTATTCTACATCTAATAATTACAAAACTAAAGAGAAGATATGGAAAGTGTACAAAATCTATAAACACATACCAGTAGAAGTAATCGCTGCGATATTTGCGTGTTGTCGTCTACGACAGAAAGAATCATGATGCTATCTATGAAAGAATACTTGGATGGTGGGCAAAGAGCAATCACCAGCCAACTGTTAGCTCTTCTCTCTTGAGTCAATTTTGTGTTCCCCTTTTCGTCAATGAAGTAACTACTGCACATCATCGGCGAAAGCCCTGTAAATGAAGTCCCGGAACCGCTTGCAGTACTGCTTTGGGTCGACCGCCGATATAGAGTTGGGATCATACTGCATGGATTTGTAGGCATGCTCCAGCTTCTTGCTGATATCATAGTCTTGCAGGATGTCAATGATCCCAAAGAACAATATCACGTCCTGGAATTCGCCTGTTGGCTCACCGATGAGCAGGGATTCACTTTCGGGATTTTTCACTATGTTCTCCACCCTCGAGTGCATGCTAATCCCTAGTTTTGCTGGTGCTTTTCTGCAGAAATCATAAGTAAAATGTTGCCCCTCAGGTGTCGATATTTGTCAAATGTTAAGATGAATGGTTTGGTGGTATGATTTGAGCACCCTAAACTGAAGCGCTGTATATAAGGTTGTGATAGTTTAAAGCTTCTTCAGTGGAATCATATCTGATTGTATTATTTTGATACTAACCCAACAGAGCCATATGTTTTACGTTGCTCTACAGGCAATACTTTTAGTAGCAAATAACAATAAGCAAGAATGCATTGTAAGTACCTTGTCTGTTCGTCATCAGCGGCAGTAGTAGGTGTCCCATTGTCAGCATTGCTGATGTCTGTAACCAGAAAAGAAGAAGAGATTTTCAGGCTCGTCGCTTCAAATGTATATATGAGTAGTTCTACAATTGTAAATATTTGTAAGTATTTTCTCGAAAATATTTGAAGAGGCATTCGTGGGGCAAACATATCTTTGCATCGATCTTTGAAGTGAACGCCCACCAAAAGACTGTAATCCATAATCCTCTCTTGCTCCAGCAACTCGCAATCTCTGTCCACTTGCCTGGTAAGAAATATAAATCAGAAGTATAATGGATGCTTAGGTGTCTTTAAATGCAGTTGTGATTCTTCTGACATGTTTATGGTAAGAAATATAAATCAGAAGTATAATGGATGCTTAGGTGTCTTTAAATGCAGTTGTGATTCTTCTGACATGTTTAAGAACCACTGGTGGGACAGCTTTCCATTTAAATATCAAAACATGCTTTACAAAGATTTATAACACATGCAAGTACCAGCATAAATTAGTAAGCAGATGAGAGGAACCATGATATGCAATTAGGCAGATGGGAGATGTACCTGCAGAAGTCCTGGAACCAGGATCCTCCTAACCGAAAAATGAAATTGAGATCAAGATCCTTGAGCGTGGTGGTCTCGTCAATTTGATCAAGGGGTTTGTCTGTCATCCGACCAAGCGAAGATCCTTTCAAGTCGAAGCGCCGATGGATTGAGTAGTGAGAGCAGAAAAGATTCCCCATTATAACGAACCGGACCTAGATAACATAGCAACGAAAGCTCAGCCATCTTTGGTCTTAACATAGCAACGAAAGCAACGAATACACTGAATCTCTAATAGCCTCCTAACCTTTTTCTGAATAGCCCCTGTGATCTTAACACAGTGAAGACCAAAGAACTTGGTTATTAGAGTATTGTCATAAGCACGGACATGCTTATAATAGGCTGGAAGCATCCTAAGAAGCACCTGTCAATAATCGAAACCACCACTCCTATCAGACTTAATTAAGCTTCCATGTATAAGCTAGCAAAGGTGGAGAAAGGAGCCTACCTTAACTTCTGCTTTCTTCATTGTTTTGATCATGTACTTATCATCATTGGTGAGGTAAAAGAAACTTCCACTTTTACCGGGTGACGAAAGTTCCAGGAGTGCATCATCCCCACATATTGAGATCATGTAATCTGCAGGGTCGACGTCGAAGAGCTTGCGCAATGTTCTGGATTGAATCACAGAAGAACAAATTAGCCCCATTCTGGAGGCTCAAAGAGGCAACTAAGAGACACCATGCTGACCTGAAAACTAATGGGCAGTAGTCCTTCCACCGGAAATCACACGATTGGTGAGGCGGCGTATGCTTCGATCCTTCCGGAGGAAATCTCGTCCACACCTTCTCTTTAGGATCAAATGCTGATGATTTGAGATCCAGTGAGGTGGGTGCTGACTGCCTTCCCACAGCATGCCTGCGCACCACGAGAAACCAATAGCAGCCAGATGAATGAATCAGCAACAGAGAAAGAAATTGATGGCAACGTAAGCAGTCACAGTTGTAGCCAAGAACAAGAAAAGCAAGAGACCTGATGCCCAACTGCAAGTTGAGCATGAGCTCGTAGTTCCTGTGCCCCTTGGAAATTGTCTCCCCCTGCTTCTTTCCTGGCTTCGGCGCGCGGATGCACGAGAGCGTCCGCGACCATGCCCTGTCTGCCCGAGTGCTAGCATCCTCGCCACCCTCATCCCCCACAGCGAGACTGTCCAGGTCGGACACGCTGCTCCTCCGGCGCACGGTCGACACCCTCCCTTGGTCGGCGCTGACCTCCGGCGGCCGCCACACTGGCTTCTGCGTCACGGCCTCCACCCCGGGCCACGTCAGTATCTTCTGCGATGGCAGCAGCGATACCGTCTTCCCTTCACACACCTCGAGATCCTCGAGCAGCTTGGTGATCGCCTCACGAGGCTCTCGGGGCACGGGCACAGCAGGGCCGCCGGACGGCGGATAGTAGACGCCCTTGGCGTGGGTAACGCCAGACTCCTGGCACCACGTGCCGATGTACATGCCGCCGTCGGCCCACCGGAACGTGCCCTGGCCCTTGGGCTTGGCGTCCTCCCAGGAGCCGTCGTAGCGGTCGCTGTCCGCCCATATGACGGTCCCGCAGCCGTGCATCTCTCCGGCCTTCCAGGTGCCGATGTACTCGTGGCCTTGGCGCCAGATGTAGCGGCCGTGACCGTCCTGCAAGCCGTCGCGCCAGTGGCCGTCGTAGACGTCGCCGTTGGCGTAAGCCTGCGTGCCACGCCCGTGCCGGAGGTTGTTGGCCCAGAGCCCGGCGAAGGTGTCCCCGAACTCGCCAATGTACGTGCCTTGGCCGTGCATGTATCCGCCGGCGAAATCGCCCTCGTAGGTGGCGCCCGACGGCCAGGAGAACTTGCCGCGCCCGGCCGCGCGGCCGCGGCGCCAGGCGCCCTCGTACATGCTTCCGTCCGTCGTCCAGAGGAACTTGCCGGCGCCGTGCGGGATGTCCCCGCGCAGGTCGCCCTGGAAGAAGTCCCCGCTGGGCAGCAGCTGCTCCGAGTGGCTAGGTTCCCCGAGGTCGGCATCCTCCTCGGCCCCACTGGCCTCGGGGGCTGCGCCGTCCGTTTCGTCGGCGCCGGTATGCTGGTAGATGGTGTTTGAGGAGGTGACGGAGAGGGCGCCAGTGGGGTCGACGAGTCCGTCGACGCCGGCGACGGCTGCGGGGAAGGCTGCGGCGCCGCGGCGGATGGTGGTGAGCTTTCGGATGCTGGCCTCCCAGAGCCGTCCGGCCTGGGGCGGGAGCTGGTTTGTCTTCCTCCCCGTGGACGCCATGGCGTTTGGTAGCCTAGCTAGGTGTCAGCGCGCGGCGCCGATCGATGAGAAGGACGGAGGTGGAGGGAGGCCGTGCATGGCGTTGCGAGTTTTGGGTGGGGGCGGAGGCTGGGAGGAGTTGTCGGGAGCTCGGGGGCGAGACATTTGGAGGGACGCGCGCGGGACCGGCCCGCTTTTGCTCTGTGTTTGATGCCCGCCAAAAAAATTAGGGGAGCAGAGCGACACGAGGGGGTTCGCGCTCTTCTTGGGAACCTCGTCCTGTCGTGCCTACTGGCTACTACTCGCTACTGCCACAGTTTTTCCTGTGAAATGCACTAGTGTGCATCTTTGGATTTGTTAGAAATTTCATAAGATTTTTTTATGATTTCAATCCTGAACTCTTGCTATGGGGTTGTCTTTGATCAGAAAGAATGGTGCTATCCAAATTCCTATGAACTATATTCCTACCTTAATTTATAGGAATTTGAACATTCACTCTAACCTCATATTTAGACGCAAGTGCGTAAGATCAAGCCACTTTCCTGTTTTTATCTAAACGACTAATTCTACAGTTTTTTATATTATTTTTATGTTTTCAATCCTGCAATGCAAAGAGGCTCTATACCCGGCTACCGTTCTCTGAATGTCTACAGAAATTATACAGCAAAATTCATTTTTTTTTTTGGCTATGATACGAGACAGGCTTCATCCTGACAGCAAGCTTGAAGGCCACTTCGACCCATTCAAGCTTCCACCGAGCTCGAGCCGAGTCGGCACACTACTGGATCAAGCTTGGTTCTAGTAGTTGACAGCACTATCCTACCCAGTTCCAATGAAAAGATAAGCGAAAAGGGCAACTAGCTGTAGGCAGCAGCAGCGGCAAACGTCTGCTCTGGTCTTGGGGACATCGACAATGGTGACTCTGTCAGCTTCTTGCGTGGAAAAGGCATCGTTTGGTTTTTCCAAGACCAGCTCGTTGACCTCTGTCTGCTCCTTCCAGCGTGCAACTTGTGTACTACACTTGCTTTCTGTGGCGACTCCAGTTGTAATGCTACAAAGCTGGAATAGTTCCTGCCAAGATTCCTGTTTCCACTATGAAACTGTATCCAAAATAACAGGCCTAATCGAGGCTACAATGTGCATTTCCATTCGAACATCATTAGTTCATTACCAGCATGCGGACCGTAAGCTTGGTTTGGTACATGAAACCCCAGAGCAGCCTAACAGCAGATTAAAATGGAAACCATGCTCTAATAAACGATACATCTGCCAGTATTCAGGCTAATGACCACACAAATCAAACAGTAGTTCCCTAGCAGAAGAGTCTTCGAATTTTCACCTTTGCCGACTTCAAGAATGTCTCCTAGTTTCATCTCACAAGCTGCCGATTTCTCTATAATCATCTCCCTGCAGACCTACCAAAAAAACAAGATGCATACTGTTACTGATCAAATCCTCCAAATGTATTTACAAATCCTGTGAAGTATTATTATTTATCTACAACTAAAACATCATAACATTGCAACAAAAAACTTAAAAAACTGTAAGTAGAACATAAAATTTAGAGTTGTCAGATTTCAAAGGAATGACTTCCAACCGAAAAGCAAAAAACTAACACATCATATGACTTATTATCTATTTCTGAGCAGCAATTTTTCTGAACCATTGCTTCACTTTCATGGTGTAACCACTAACCAGTGCATGCATCATGGCATCCTTGAATAAGTCTAAATGGGAGGCTCCGATGATGATGAACTGGTCCCCAACAGGTGAAGCTGCCAAGGTACCAAGACCTCATGTAATGACCATCTCCATACAAAAATCTGTTTGTGCCAACCAGCAGTTGATCCTTCGATGTTCACTGGGTCACTGGTGATCTATGTTTTAGAACCTTAGAGGTCACCGAGTTCCCATTGTCCATTGCTCTTGGGAAGTGCCTTTGGGGTTGATTCCCTTGCAGTAGTGGACACTTGGATATCCTCCTTCAACAACCCATTAAGCCATGACCAAACAACTCAAAGCAAATGAACTGCACTTCAACTGAAAGTCAAACATCCAGAAGGCCTTTGACACCCTTTCATGGGGGTTTCTGCTGGAGGTGCTCATTGCACGCGGTTTCAGCTTATGCTAGACAAACCAGACTGCCTGTCTGCTCACACAACTTCCACGAGGGTTTTGCTCAATGGTCACCTGACGGCAAAGATTGATCACGGGAGGGGACTGCAGCAGCGACCCGCTGCCCTCGTACTCTCCGTCATCGGTATGGATGATCTCGTGGCCATCTTTGATATGGCCGCAAGATGGGAGTTCTATCGCCGCTGGGTGGGCTGCAAATTCCATACCGGGCGTTGCTCTACGCCCACGACGTCGTTGTCTTTCTCAAACCCTGTCAGATCGAGCTCAAGGCCATTATGTGTCTCCTTGACACTTTCGCTAAAGCCTCTGGTTTGCATGCCAACTGGAGAAGAAGTTCAGTCTCTCCCATCATTTGCTCCCAGGCTGAAATCACGGAGGCCATCGGGGACACGGAATGCCCAATCAAGCAGTTCCCAATCACCTACTTGGGGATGCCCCTATCGGACGCCAGCCCAACAACAGCGGCCTCGACCTGACCGACTTGCAGAAGCACAGCCATGCCCTCCGTCTTCGCTGGCTCTGGTTGTCCTGGACTTACCCCGTCACAGCCGTGGCATGGCCTCCCAATCCCGACAAATACCGAGACTGAATCCTTCTTCCATGCATCAACTACGGTAATCATTGGTGATGGAGAATTTGCAGAATTTTGACATTCACATTGGATAGACAGGCAGCGTCCTATCGACCGCTGGCCGTGCTTGGCCAAGCACTGCACGAAAGCAACATTGGTGCCTCGGTGACACTGTTCACAGCAACCGATGGTTGTGCCACATCAAGGCCAACCCCCCGATGGATGTGCCAATGGAGATGTGCGAGCTCTGGGACGTAAGACCCCCCCCCCACACACACACCCCAAACGCACCTTCAATTTCGCCATGGCATATGTGACACTGTCCGCCAAAGTGGACCACACACAGTTCCTACTCTGCTGCATCGGCAAACCGCCTTCAGTTTGAAGGTAGTCTCAGGTCTGCTGACAAACACCTAATCTGGATGACAAAGGGCTACCCCAGCGGCAAGGATCTTTGCCTGGTTGGCCTTCAAAGGTAAGTGCCTGATGGCGGATGTGCTGGCAAGGAAGCACATGCCCTTTGATCAGGCACCAGAAACTGCTCACCACACCTTGTGGAGCTGCCAATTTGCCATGGAAGTCTCAGCTAAGCTTTAAACTGTGATGGGGACCCCCTTTGCCCAGCTGCCAGCCAAACCCGAGCCTACCTTGAGCGATCAACTTCAGACTCATCTTCAACTACTCCAGTCTGAAGAACAGCCTGCCTGGAAAACGGCTTATCATCTGCTAACCTGGATGCTATGGTAGGAGAGGAGCACAAGGATTTTTAATCACGCCCAAAGCTCCCCCGAACTGCTTGGAAGAAACATCGATGAAGCTCGCAACTGGGGCCATGCAGGGGTTAAGCCGGTGAACAAAATCTTCCAGCCAGCTTGATGCCCTTATAAATGCTAGTTAGCTGGTTGTGTAAAATCCGTATCCAGCGCCAACAGAACCTATTTTTTCCTGTAACTGATCAAAAAAATTTAACAGTCCCTACTTCATCAATGAAATTGAAAAATCTGTTGTCTTTTCGTCAAAACAATCCTTCAGTCCTTCTAATCTTGCCTATCTTGATGACATCAAATTCTTTCTCACCAAGTATTAAGAGACAACATAACTTGGTAAAGTATGCCAGATGCACAAGACAAAATCCCCCTGAGAAATAACATATCCCCAAAAAGCACACCAAGATAGTCAAAATAAGGAAAGCTTAAGACCAGTAAGAACTGGTCGACGGAGCATACAGACAAATGGAGGCTGAATGAGGACATGCTCATGGTTGAAGAAAACAAAGCTGTAAAAGAAGACTAAGCTTATGATGTGCACGGAAAGAGATACAAAAGAGGTTGTCGATGTGCACTGATGATGGTTAATCTATCGTTTAAATGCTAAGGTCAGCAAGTACTTACTTTCTGAGGTGAAGATGACATTCACACTGCATCGAGTGAACAAAAATCTAGGAGGCGTCTAGCGCATTTTCTAAATTGATGACCAGGTTAGACGTTCTGCTACAGGTTAGGTCACTTTTGTAATAACTTACTTTTTTTTCTTACATCTAGCCATTGTTCAAACCAAACAGCATTGTCAAGATAAGTAAAGTACAACCATCTCTGCGATAACAAAGAAGAGAGCAAACCTTGGTTATTGGTGACAGTGAAAGCCTCGTAGGTAATTAATTCAACACAGCAGAAATCCATCAGTGAGCCGACACAAATATGCAGAAGTTCAGTCACAGCAATCCGGCATTCTTCTTCATCTCCTCCCTCTTGATATCCTTTTTCTTCTTCATCTTCAGTCTCGGTTTGATGGTACGGTGCTCCAGATGCTCGGCCTGGAAGGCGACCATCGCCCTGAGCACCCTCACCATCGTCTCCTCGATCTCCCCGCCTCTTCCCTCCGGCTCCAGCAGCCGCAGCGCCCTTGCAACAGCCTCCATTGTACTCATGCACCCCTTATGCGGCTCCTTCTTCACCACGAGCTCCGACTCGAACATGCTGTCCCCGTCCACGCCGCAGTCGACGGGCAGGGAGACGGGGACGACGAACGAGGACAGGAACGAGAGGCTGGCGGCGTGCATCTCCTTGGCCTGCTGCCAGGTGCCATCGAAGAGGAGGAGGATGGGATTGGCGCGCTCGGAGGGAGGCGTGGACCGGCACCAGGAGGCGAGGTCGGAGGCGGCGGGTGAGGGGAAGAGGAGGAGGACGGGGCTTGCGGAGGGAGGCGGGAGGAGCGGGGTAGAGGAGGGGCGGAGGCGGCGGCCGGGAGGAGCTGGAGGTTGGCGAGGCAGTGAGCGAGGAGGGGGAGGGTGGACAGCGGGTTGCGGTGGAGGGCATGGGGGTGGTGGAGGACGACGACGGTAGTGGATGTGTGGAGCGGGGACGGGGGCAGGTGCGGGCAGAGGCAGACGCTGGACGGGCGGCCGCAGCCGGCGTGGCAGATGGCGCGGCCAGCTGGGGTCGTCGTGGCGGCGGCGTCCTCGCCGGAAACGGAGGAGAGTGGGAAGTCCAAATCCATATTATTTTTTCTTCTTTTTTCTTTGAAGAAAGAAGAATATACATGCCCGAGAAGTCACAATGACTGCCGAGATTTACAAGTAGTGATTCCTTAATTATAAATAATTCAAAAATAACAATAGTTTTAAAAAATATGAAATTAAATTCTAGATTTAGTCAATGGCGCATCCTAAAAGTATGCAAAATCAGAATAAAAAACTTGTTAGACTATGGGCTACATAAAAAGACCAAATCTTCTATAGTTTTTACATTTAAAAGTATGTATATTAAAATCACACATTTTTTATTTTTTATAGGTTTAAATATAAGTTATTTCAAATGATGTTTTACACATTTATGGTATACATCATTAACATGTACGATATCTTTTCAGATTTTTTAAAACTTGTAAATATGATTCTTAATTTTGAATATTCTAACAAAGAGATCACTTGAGCCTAGGCACGAAAAAATCTGCACTTGACATTTTCGATAGAGAATATCCCCACATCTTTGCAAATCACATAGAAAACACCTAGCTTTGCACTGGAAGGTACTCTCCAAGGATGCGGACACCATTTTACTAGCAAGAAACGTGCTCGTACTGAACAAGAAGATGACCGACGTGCTCCGCATCGCTTGGAGGTGACTACGATGGTCTTTTGGGGCGGATGGATCGACCGACCCGTCCTCTAAAGATTTCAACTTTGATCAAGCTACGACTTGCTGTGTTCTCCTCGCGAAGTTCCTTGCCTGAAGCTTGTGGTTTGGAGTCCGTAGCCTGTTCTTCTTTTGCTTTTTAGCTTTGCCGTTGGTCCTTGGTGACATGTGTACTTTCTGAAACTAGCTTTGCACTTCGGCTTTGCTCTAGGATTGTAAAACCTTGTTCCCTGTTTTGATTTCAATGAAATCGGGGAAGGACCCCTCTTATCTAAAAAAAATAACGGGGTTAGCTATCAAAATTCAGATAGTTCGGTACCTATGATCATGCAGTGCATAAATTCTTGTTGTTTTCATATGATTAAACCATGAATCCTTTGAACTATTTGTCTCTGAGATTTCACTTTCATGGAGAATTTTAACACAGTGACAAGGAGTTATGAAGGTGGGAAACATGGCGTGTCATCAGTGTTGCTGTCGAAGCTGTTATTGCTGACCTGAAGAAACACCTTGCTGATCAATGTTAACTGCTCTACATCATGTTTCTAGTTCCCAGGCAGCTCTAGATCATGATTCTAGTTTCCAACCACTAACATCAGAGAAAATGCTCACAGAAGAAAGTCACAAGTAGTGGATAAGCAACAAGCAAAACCATGGCAAGATGGAGAGGAGTGAAATGTGCTTAAGCTCTTGCAGAAAACTAGTATTTCTGTTAATTTCTTTTGTTAGGTGTTACGTACTGCAGATCATGTACCACGCAGTGAAGCTAGTCCTTTTGTTGTGCTTGAATTACTGTAAAAAATGTTACCAGTTTCTACTGTAAAAATGCTACCAGATTTATGATGTGTCCTATCAAATTGCAGCAGAGTTGTTGTAAAAATTTAGACCAAATGCTGTCAGAAATTGTACCATAAATGATGTCCATATTTCTGGACCATTTTGCTGTCAAAATGTAAAAAGTTTTCACCGCCAAAATTATTGAATTCCCAGCATGCCTACATACATCTTACATTCAAATTCCAGCTCCTGGGCATCATCATTGTGCAAAGAAAACTGAAAAAAAAAAACTCAGATCATCAACATATTGATGCCCGAATCTTCACCACAACCTCTTCTGCAACTTACCTGCTGTTTCACTGTTCCAAGCTAGACGATGTTATAAACGATGAACAAAATAGATCAAACCAACGAGAATATGAGATTTAACGTGGAAAACCTCCTAACAATGGGAGAGAGATGAAATTTGTCTATCAGAGCGACGGTCCAAGCCTACCCAAGCCTACCTAGCGACGGGCCTCGCGTCGCTCCGTCCGAAGTTAACTTTGTTTTTATATGAATTTGGATCATCATAAATCAATAGACGACTCGTTGACTCAACAAGGAAACGGAGAGGGAAAAGGAGAAAATGAGGGGCAACGACATATTGTGTTAAGAGATCATCTAAATTCTCTTGCCGCTAAGGAAAGACAAGACTCCTTTACTCCCTCCGTTTTTAATACTTTCTCTGATCATAAAATGATGTCTTGTTTAAATTTGCATGTATAAATTTGCATATATATAAATGCAAATTTACACAAAGTTGAGACATCCTTTTACTGACAGCCGGATTATAAGATGTTTTACCATTTGTTCACATGCACATGTATACAAATATATTTAGACACATTTTAGTGTGCATGTTCACTCATGTTAGTAGGCATCTAAGAGCATCTCCAACCGTGGTTGCCAAACCCTCCCCAAACGTCCAGGCGGACAACCGGACACGATTTGGGTCAAAAAACACTACCCAACGGCGTTTGCCATACCCTCACCAAACGTCCGGACCGTCCGGCAGTTGCCAAACCCGGATGCGATCCGGGCGGTGCACTTTTCCTTTCTTTTCTTTTGGCCTTCATTGATTCTTCTCTCTCCTTCTCCACCAATCACATGTAATTGGCCACACAATTTGGAAAAACTTTGGGGGATACGGTTGTAGGAGACAATATTTAGGGGCTGACCGGTCACTGTCCGCGGACGCGCGAGCGTCCGGACACAGTTTGGGGACCGAATTTGGGGCGACTGGAGATGCTCTAAACAATTTACAATTTATAGAGCACCTAAATATCTTATATTAAAAAATAGAGCGAGTAAATTTTATTTCTCTCTCCTCAATCTCGACAATCATGCTACCTAACATAGCAACTCTAAGATCTTAACTTTTTTCTACTCATTCGATCAACTATGTTATTTGATCCATTGCCTACCACTTACCAGGGCTAAATTGAGTATCAGATCGATGACGCTAAATTATTTGATCGATCCCGACCTGGTTGGTGGTATCCTTTGTGGAAGTTTTATCCGTAGCGTTGGCCGCTGTGACGAAGCTTCGGAGGCTTCTCTCCGCAGGCCCGCCAGAAGCCATTGCCACTCGCGCCATCCCTTTCAGAGCCTCCACTCTTTTCCTGATTTCCACGGCCCTCGCGTCACTTCCCATGACCAACTCGACGCACCTTGCGAGCTCCTCCCCGGCGAAAACGCCCTCGCCGTTGCGCTCTCCTCTGACGCCGGTAGCCCACTCCTCCTCTATCAAGAACGCGTTCGTCGGCTGGTCGAACATGCTCGGCGCGGCGACGACCGGCACGCCCAGGGCCACGGCCTCCAGCGTCGAGTTCCAGCCGCAGTGCGTGACGAAGCATCCCACGGACGGGTGCGACAGGACCGCCGGCTGGTCGCACCACTCCACCACCATCCCCTGCCCCTCCTGAACGACCTCGTCGAGGCAGCGGCTCACGTCCTCCTGCCGCGCGTCCTTGCGCACGACGAGCAGGTACGGCCGGCCGCACCGCCGCAGCCCGCTCGCGATCTCCTCCATCTGCTGCTTGCTGTACGTCCATATGCTGCCGAACGAGACGTAAACCACTGACGTCTCCTGCTGCGCCCCGAGCCACTCCATGTACCTCTTCTTGTCGGCGCCGGCGTGGTCGAACAGGTGGATCCGCGCGTCGGCCGAGGACCCAATCACGGGCCCGACGGCGAACACGTCCAGGTGCTGCCTCATGGCCGTGAGCGCCGCGGGTTCCAGCTCGTCGAAAGTGTTGACGAGGAACTTGGCACTCTGTCCCGGTTCGTCCATGTACTCGAACAGTTCGCGGAACGCGTCGTTGACGACCTTGGCCGTCTCGCCGGCGGTGGTGTCGACGAGGAACGATGGGAAATCGCGGATCCGGAGAGGCTGGGGCAGCCCTGGCAAGCTCACCTCGTACGCGGGGTCGGCGACGTGGGACGCGATAAGCTCGCCGTAGCCGTGGAAGTAGTGGTAGTAGGCGGCGAGGACGGTTGCCGGCTGGATCCAGAACACGGCCATGGGGATGCCGTGCTCACGCGCGACGTCCAGTGCACTGGGGAGCACGAGGCTCCACATGACGCACGTGACGGGCCGGCCACGTGCTGCGAGGCGCGCGACGATGGCCGAGAGGCTCTGGGAGCTCGCGCGGCGGCGGCGCACCCTATCATCGGCGTCCTTGGCGCGGGAGCCGTCGTCGACGCCGTCGGAGTAGGGGGCGTAGGAGATGACACCGTCTGTGGCCTCCTCCTCCTCCAACACAGCGTTGCCGGACGAAGGGAACATGCGGCGGTGGGTGAACAACGGGACCGAGAGCGTGGCGAGGACGGGGCCAGAGCCGTCTGCATCGTGGAGCTGCACGAGGCTGCGCGCGAGGACGCGACACGGGTTCAGGTGGCTCTGGATTCCGTAGGCCACAAGTAGGAAATGGCGGCGCACGCCGTCGCCACGGCTGTGCGGCAGGCATTCCGCTTCGGCCATGACAAGATCGATCGGGTGGTTTGTTTTCGTGTGTGTCTCGGACTCTCGGTGTCTGTCTCTCTCTGTGCGTGTAATCTACTCGTAGCTCTTAGTAATAAGCGTGGGAAATTGCCGAGCTGGAACGAGTCAATGAGTGTGACTGAGAGTGTGCTCGACGGCGAAGCCAGTTCGCTGGATTTCTTGCATCTAGTCAAAAAATGTGAGGTCAGCACTGACGGTATGCGAGATGACAGCCTGACATTCTTTAGTACTAGACATCTGAGCGCGTCAATGCCGCGTGCGTTTGGGTGTTTCGTAAATTTCTAATTTGGAGATGTCTATATTCAAAAGTCCTTCAATTTGGAAATTTTTGGAATTCGCCGAAGGTCGTGTTTAAAAATGTTGTGAATTCTAAAATTGTTCGTTTTGGGATGCATTCAGATTTGAATTCTTTTAATGTTTTCATATTGTTCAGAGTTAAGAGATGTAAATATGAAATTTGGTTGAAATGCTCAAATAGATTCTAAAAATTGCTCAAATTTGATCGTAAATAGTGAACGTTTATTTTTTGTGCTAATGCTGATATGTTCGTCAGAATTGTAAATACCGTCGGGAGGAAAAATTCAAATTTTAAAATGTGGACATTCAAATATTGTTTAGATTTTAATGCATCAAAATTAGGAAAGAGAAGTTCACGTTTGCAAACTGTACGAATTTTGAAATCGTTAAAAGTTGCTCGTATGTGATTTTTTTTTACGGTTTTCAATTGCCCAGATCTGAAAGGCATCGGAAATTTTAAAAATTCCGATTTGAAATTTCACCAATCTCTATAAATAGTCGTCGTACTTTTATTCGTGTTAATGTCGACATGTTTGCCACATTTGTGAATATTTTGTATTTCAAAAATTGCAAAACGTTTGGAAAACAGAAAAGGCAAAAAAGCAAAATAAAAAAAATAAAAAAAGGCCGGACGGAGCCGCCCAGCAGCCAGCCCGGCCCACCAAATGGCCCATCTGGCCAAGCCAAATATGGAGTCCACCTCTCTGGAATTTAGCAATTTTTTCGCAAAAAAAAAACTGACAACCATGGCCCATGCTGACGTCGTGATGACGTCAGCCGTGGGCGAGGCTGTGGAGGCAACGGCGGCGACGACCACGGCGCCGCCGCGTCAGGGCGAGCTGGGATGCGCGCCTCCGCGCGTCCGACACGGCTGGACGCAAGGATCCCGGGAGCGGCGGCGCCGCCGAATTTTGGTCGCCGGAGCGTCCTTGGCGGCGAGGCAACGCGGCGGCGGACAGCAGATACGGCGGCGCCGATTCCGGCGAGCTCGCGGACTCCCAGGACGCGGCGCAGAGCTAGGATGGCACGGCGGCGATGGCGCATCTCCCCGTGTGCTTGGATGCGCGCGGGGAGGTGCCCAGCGGCGGCGATGCACGCCGGCGCCGGCGGCGACGCCCGGCGTCGCGGGAGAGAGAGAGGAGAGGGAGGGATCCGTGCCTGTTTTGCAGAAAAGTCCCTTAGGTTTCCAAAAATTGCGAGTAGGTCCTTCGGGGGGGGGGGGGTTTCCCGCAAAAGCGTGCGCGACGTGGCGACGCGCGATTGGAAGAAACTCCGCTGCTACGGTAATACTGTAGCAGCGGGGGATGCGGGCGATCTGGGCCGTCCGTTGCCCGGATCGGACGGCTGAAATTTTCGGGCCGACGTGGACGCGTGACAGGGAGAGAATCTGTCCTACTTTTATATATACTAGGAAAATACCCGTGCGTTGCAACGGGTTAACAATGACATCCCGATGAAATCTCTAATATCCACTCTATATTTGACGAATCTATATTCCATGATTTCTTATAACTAATAAATCGTCCAATTTGAAACAACCTTTTCAATCAATAATAATGTAGTTATCATTATCTCCAAATCTCTACATATTGGTATTGTATAATTTTGCAGAATGGAAGTAACTTCAACATGTACAAATAGATCGGAAATTTCTCAAATATCTGTAACATATTTCAGATGTTTCGTTTTACAAATTGCACTATTCCACAATCAATTGAACATAACCCCTAACACATGAGAACACAATCTGATGTGTACATGAAAGATACAGATTATTTAAGTACTTATGGAAGATGCAGATCATCAGAAGTCAATATTTTTGCAAGCCCAAAGTCACCTGCATTATTAGATTTGGAATTACATCATTACCAGGATTGCAGAACAAATACATAAAGTGTTGCACTTTTCCTTGCAATAAGCTACGTAAGTCACCTGCATTATTAGATTTGGAATTACATCATTACCAGGATTGCAGAACAAATACATAAAGTGTTGCACTTTTCCTTGCAATAAGCTACGTACCGAGTCTTATAGTTTGGTCTGTGGCAATAAAAATATTGGAGCACTGAAACAAATTAGCAGCTTCAGTATACATTATTACCACACCTTAGAAAGACAACTACCATTATAATGCTCCAAATGAGGCACTGTTACTGACCTTCACATCTCGGTGAAGAATGTGATTTGCATGCAAGTAATCAAGAGCATAAGGAGCTGCACAAGCCACTTGCAAAGCTTCTGCAAAATCAAAAAACAGTTGACAGTGTGTTCCTCGGCAGAACAAACTAAGGATGCCAAAATGAAAGTACGGCAAGAATCGCACCTCCTCGGAGAAATAGGTACCATTAGTTCTTTTAATAGCTTCAGACCTGGAACAATGCACATTCTGTTAACAACATGGACTTAAAGTTGTGAAGTAACTACTTAAAGGACATCACGGCATACTTACATGTCTCCTCCCTGGCATTAACCTATGACAATTCAGAAATAGCAACCCTGAAAGTTTAAACGCACAAAATGAGCAGAATGCATATGGAGTAAAACTGAAGCAACTTCATCTCCCAACTTGTCGATTTACTCTTTTCCTGTATTTTGTTTCTCCGGTTGGGCAAGAATAAGTTGCATCTGCATGAAGAACATTTCGGCGCGACTGAGTAAAAGGACAGCACGACACAGCACAAGACAAGAAAATATATCTTGCAGGTTCAGAGATTCAGATCAGCTCATCAGTAGCTAAACTAAACTCAATGGCATCACTACGAGCACAGTAATTTAATTACACAATTAATTCTTGCCCGACCCCCAAATAGTGTCCGGAAGTGATTTTGCATGTAGAGCCATCTCCTTCAGCTGAGATCTTGCATGAGACGACGGCACAAAGCTTTGCAAGGACCGAACTGCACAAGCGGCATATTGGTGATAAGAACACATCGGAGCTATATAATCATGTAACCTCTGACGATGATAATATGGAGAAAGCGAAGAGGAATTACCATGCGGAGGGATGACATAGCTGTTGTCCAGATCATCGGAAGTAGCATCCGACCAGCACGTTCTCGGCTTAATCGAATCACATGACGCCGATCCTTGGCTCCCGCCGGCATCACCTGCCGGAGGCGGCGCACGGTCGATGACGACGACGGCGCCGGCATCGTCGGCACCCTTGCCGTTCTTCTTGCCGAAGGACAGGAACCTCTTGAGCCCCGCCACGACATCTGTCGGCGACTGCGGTCTCCCGGTGACAGAGACGCGCCGCTTGTCGCGGTGCAGCAGTTGCTCGGCCATTTTTCGTTCAGCTTCTTAATTTGTTCAATAGCATCAACCACTGCTTTGTACAATGAATTTCAGACATCTGGGAATAGAAACCACTTGTATTTGATCTGGATACGTTTGCTAGCATATGCCACTTTATGCATACCTGCAAATCATCGGCAGCTGGTAGGGAGGACCGGCCGCCGGCCCAGATCTTGCTGGCGCCGAGGAGCAGGCAAACGCTGCAGAAGGCTAAGAAGAGCAGGTTCTCGAGCTTCCTCTTCTCCCTGATCCTCAGCCCCAACATGACCTCACCCGCGCCACCGTCGGAGCCCGGCCGCTTGAAGAGGCGGAACCGCAGCTGCTGCTGGTGATGGATGTCGCCGCCGAGGGCAGCGTGGAGGAGTACGAGCTGGAGGGAGACGCCTCCGCGGCATCGGACGGCGGGCTACCGAGTCCTTCGGTCCTTGGCAAGCGTACGGGAAGCGAGGTGGCCGACCATGGGCGCCTCGTCCAGCGCTGATGACAGATCGAAGAGGAGGTCGAATTAGAGGAACGCGTCTTCGATATGTCGCTCGGCGAGGTCGCCTCGGGAGGCGCTGGAGCCGGCCCGAAGGAGAGGCACAGGCGGCTCGCGGATCCCGCCTCGGGCGCCGCCGCCGTTCCCCTCTCAGCCATGGGGATTGGGGGTTGCTGCTGCCCTGAGAGAGGAGCTCGTACCTAGCGTCGGGGTAGGGGGAGGAGATGTCGCCGTGCTCCCCTAAATCCCGCCGCCGACCTTCCTCTCTGGATCCGGCCACCCCGGGGTTGCCGCCGCCAGCTGGTTCCTCTACTTTGGGCCGACGAGACCGGCCGGGAGCTCTGTTCTGTGTTCGTTCGACCTATGGTGACTTGGCGGTGGCAGTAGCAGTAAATACCACCGAACCTCAGGGGCAAAATGGTCTTTTCCGGGGCGGACGAGAAGAAGCCTTACTGCCTTTTATATTACTAGTTGTTTTGCACGGCAACGCACGTCTCCAAAATTATAACACAACATGCGTCTTTTGAATGGCATCCTCTTTTAATAAGTAACTATCTATGTAGTTTTAATATGTTATATACAAATCTGACAATTCAAATGCACACACGTGTTGACCAAAATGAAGCATAGCAATGTGAACACAACTTCTGGAAAAATAGTACTCCCTATCATAGATCAGTTCAGTGATAGTGTCTATTAAAAGAGAAAAAATGTGGCTACACAACACTACTCTAAATTACAATTAAAGGTTATAACTTCTTGTATATATATATATAAAGAACCTGATTTGTTACAAACCCGGAGGATTCAGTGACAACACTGCAAACTTTTTAATCGACACGAAATTGAAGCTTCACCTGCTGCAACACCATCGATCCCTTCAATGTCGCCCCACCTCACATCAGGTTTCTCAAGAATATCTCCGAGGGGAACTTGGCCTGCTCCACGCCGAGTTCCTCATCGACCCATTGTTGGCGACGGCAACGTCCCCACCCTAGCCATCCTGGTATCCTTCGAAGAAGCGTAGCTGTTCGGGCAGCAGTGTCCTGGCTGCGTGGATCTCCTCCATGCTGGCAACGTATCAATTGCAAGGGGTGCTCTGAGATATTGTTAGCTGGCAGCTCAACAAAATGAAATTCCAAATACTTTTGGAGAAAATTAGTACAACTTGGGAGATTTTGCCAATACTGACTCTAAGCAGGCAAATTAGTACAAGTTCTGATACCGAATATGACATAATCTTCATAGCAGTGATAGAGAACTGGCCGGTACTGACTCTAACAAGGGGATGGACACAAATTATGACTGAAGTATAGTGTATCAAGTTTTCCATGGAAAAGTTGGTCATAATGCATGACTTTGCAAACTACAACATTCAAGAGCACAAAATTCGCTCAGCGGGGGCAACGCATAGATTGAATAATATATAATTCGATCATTATTATGCAAGCGCACAGGTTTGATATGTATAACTAAGATAAATAGATGCATTAAAGCTCAAAATAAATAAATAGATGCATCATTATATGCAAAAATGTATTAAGACTTGTAAAGCGAAAGTTCACCAAAATTAGACTAAATATGCCTGTGAGCCCACGGCTGAGAGGAGCAGGAACCAAATGCCATTACCCAATCAGAACTCAGATGAACACTGCTACAAGATCTCTCCAGAGTCCAATTTCTCTGACAATTCTTGAATGCGCTCATTATTGTGGCTTTGGACCTCACAGACTTTGCGACAGTGTATAGGTTCTCCACAGTTCCTATTGGACATAGCTACAGAATGGTCATTACAGTGTCAACATCTCGCTCCATCTGCATGAAAATAATCACATGGACAAATTAACATTGACGAAAGGGATATGAACTTTTAAGAAAAAACTTGCTGCAGACTACAGGTTGTTTGCAGATACAAGAACATAACATCTAGTCTTCTCCCCTATGAATTAATTTTCTGTACACAACTGAAGAGCAGCAAGAGATGAACTGCATGTGGACTGTGGAGGATGTATGAGGAGTCGCCTGTCCGGCTGAGAGTACCTGGTCTGGCGACTGGCAGCACGTCGAGCCGGATGTTCACATGCCACGGTGAGGTTTGTTGGTCCGACGGCAGGTCAGGGAAACCTTCTCCACTGCAGTTGTTGATCCAACTTTCTGTCCAATCTCGATCACCTGCAAGAATTCAGTAAGTAGAACCACTTTCATCACCTGAAGGCCTTGGATATGATATCGTCGTGGAGGTAGACATCAGACATGGTTCCAGGAGTGGCAGCAGCTGTACATCCGTGTCCGGACCAATTCAGGCAACAAGACGGCTCTGAGGCGGCCAGTATAGGCGGCCACAACCACCAACTCGCGACCTCCTGAATGCCCGCCTTGGCAGTCGCGAGTCGAGCAGGCTCCCGCAGCCCGCCGCAGGACCATATTCTCAGTTGTGGGCACCATGGGCAGTCACGCCACGGCCGGTGGTCGCCGGCTCCTCGCGTGTCCTCCGCGTCAGGCACCCAAGCATCATCGACACCCTCGTTTGCCAGCAGGTCGTATGACGGTAACAGCATGGTCGGCGATTGCCGTGAGGGCAGCGAGTGGTGGCGAAGGCGGAGGTAGCTGCTGAGGAGCGGGGACGTGATTTAGGACGTCAGGTCCACCACCGCGGCCGAATTTGACGATGCCACTGAGGCTCAGCCCCGCCGCTTGCCGCCGCTCTGCGCCTGCCACTCTCTGACGCCGGCGCGGAAGAGAGGTGTTGGAAGGATGGGCGGAAGAGAGGTCGAGGAGAGAGATCCCCGAGATCGGGTTAAATCTATAAAAAAAATCCCCGAGATCGGGCAATCATGGGCAGAGGTGGACGGATCATGGGGAGGAAGAGAAGAATTGACCCGTGAAATCAGGGCGTGGAAACGGCGTTTGTTTACAGATGTGGCGTAACGTTTCGTGCTTGGCAGAGTTTTCGTCCGCCGTGGAAATTGCTAAGCGTACGCATCCGTTTTTTTTTTTTACTGTGACGGTTAGATCTGTTGATGTGGCCTGTTCGGGAGGCTGTGATTCGTCTATATTGTTCTGTGTACATTTGGTGGGGTGGCTTTAGGGAAGAAAATGTTTGCTCTTTTAATAGTAAGTATAGATATATATATACTAGTCAACGTGTACGTGCAACGCACGTCTCATAATTTATTATATTATATATTTTCTCTTTGAGTTTTTTTACCAAGGCCATCCATGCACATGTCACTAAGAATTCTCCTGTGAGACAAAATATCTCTCGTGAATTATATTCAACTTCCATAAATCCAATTTAAAATATAATAATGATATTTCATAGAAATCTTCAACGTCATCAAATTTAACTTGCCAAAAATTGTCAGTACATTCTGCTTACACATGTAGTCTGTATGAAAACTGTAAATCCATGTTTTAGAGACCAGTTATAAATTACTACGTTTCACCTAGGATTCGCTCTACCATCTAGTCCAAGTCTTCAACTTCAGCCTCCACATTGTTTCAATTACTGAGAGCACTTAATGGGAAAAAATATTACCTTCGAGGCTTCCACACATCTTCATAATTGATTGTTGTTCGACTGATCACCATGACACCTGGCAGTAAGAAAGTTTCTTAGATAAATTAGATAGTAACTCAATAATTATGAAGCAAAAGGGAATCTTTATTTTACTTTCGTGGTCTCCATCTCGTCCTTTCACGGATGCCGAGATTTTACCAGCTCCATCTCGAATACATCCTTGCAAGAGTTGTACTCCAAATTCATGAGCTCGTGCAAGCTACTATGTAGTGTTTCAGGCTAACATTGATGGCGGTGGCTGCCGGCTTATGGAAGTTAGCCAATCTTATTTGGTGCCACAAAACTCAACGTGCAGCCACCACTGCGCGGGTCCTAGCTGGTGCCCAACCTTGATCAGTTTGTTGAGGTTAGCAAAAAACAAAATGAAGAAGCCCTACCATGGAGTATGCAAGCTGATATGAGCTAGCCATAGTTGTGCGTGCGTGCATGAGTAGATTAGGTTGCCTTGACGTACCTACTACATGGGTAGATTAGATGGCGGAGGCAAGAATCGGTAGTCAATGGAGAGGGCCACCAGCGCTTTTTTTGTCTGCGCCTTGCAGTTCACAGGGAGCTCGTCCGAGACCAACGCCGGCGTGCAGCCCCGGGTTTTCATCCTTCCGTGCGCCGCTGGCTGACACCGGCATGCAGGCCGCCGTCTAGTCAGCTACATGCCCACGCGACGCCGGCTGGCGTGCAGTTTTGCATCACGTCCTCTGGCACGCCCACTTCCGAGGCCAGCACCTCCACCTCAACGCCATTTAGTCTGGCAGTCCGACGCCCATGTCGAGTAGCCGTGCCTAGTAACAGTAGGAGCAGCCCAAGTCGAGGCCGTCCAGTCCATGGTGTACGTCTCCGCCAAGGCCGTCTAGTATGATGCTGGCGTTCTGTGGACGAAACATCAAAAGTCAGTAAGCAGCGGCAGGCGACGCAGCATGCACGCCGGCGGCTTACAGAGATTCAACTTGAACAGGCGTACGGCCGGACGATCAAGCATAGAGTCCATGTCTCATACGAACTGCACATAGTTGTGTATTTTTGTGGAGTGCATTTGGTCATCGGGCTCCAACTTCACGAACAGCATCGCGGTAGACGGATGGCGGCCAGCAAGGCCAGCTGTTGTGAACCAAATCCTGGATTAAGAACTCTAATCGGTAGGAGAAATTCTTGGGAGCCATGTAATCTGTCAACGTCGGCGAGAACGACATGAATCTCGTTTTCCTAGCTAAGCTGAGGCTGCTGGAGTTCACCGCGGACCTTCACCACTGAAATTTTCCGCCGCCACATGCACCACGGAATCCTTCCGCCAACACCACCATTAAAGCTCTCGTTCGGTTGATCTGGCCTCATGCCTCTACTTTCTAATTCCATCTTGCCAGATGTGCTTCAAGACGTGAGGAACGCAATGCCTCGATCAATCTGAAAAAACAATCGACCAAGCCACGGTGCACCGGTTCCGTCGATTTCTTCCAGCCCTTCGATCGTGATCGACGAACGTACGATGGACGGCCGAAGAGAATCGTGATGAATCCAGGCCGTGTTCATCTAATCGATTAAGCCTTCGTGATCGACGAAGGCACGCCTGACGGCCAGAGAGAATCATGCCCAATCCACCGTGTTCATCTAATCGATTAAATCGATTTGACAGTACGTGCCCTTGTCCTGATACTCAAGGAAACGGACGCCGGACGGCCGGAGAGAATCGTGCTCAATCCGCCGTGTTCATCTAACCAATTAAATCGATTTGACAGTACGTGTCCTGATGCTCCAGGAACCTAGAAGCCGACCGACGTCGCATTAATGCGTACGTATATGCTGGCCAGATTGTTTCCTCTCTCTCCTTCTTCAATACGATTTTGACTCCGCTCCTTCCAAATTAGCGTTGCGGAACGCCGACATACATGAGACAGCTGTTTTCTTTTCGTTTGTACGTGGCCAATAAGGATACCCACTCGATCGAGTCCTCCTTATACACGGTCTAGCCTCACAAATCGAGTAGCGATGGAGACGGGACTCGAGAGGTAGCGATCGCGGCAAAAATAACATGACCTTTTTGCGGTGGCAATCATTGTAATTTTCACAAAACGAAAAGGTATGTTGAGTTGTCAAACATTGGAGCGATCTAGATCGTTGATCGGGTTATTGAACGACACAAATTTAATGTATCCCGAAGATGTTTGCTCTTTTAATAGCACGACGTCGCATTAATGCGTACATATATGCTGGCCAGATTGTTTCCTCTCTCTCCTTCTTCAATACGATTTTGACTCCGCTCCTTCCAAATTAGCGTTGCGGAACGCCGACATACATGAGACAGCTGTTTTCTTTTCGTTTGTACGTGGCCAATAAGGATACCCACTCGATCGAGTCCTCCTTATACACGGTCTAGCCTCACAAATCGAGTAGCGATGGAGACGGGACTCGAGAGGTAGCGATCGCGGCAAAAATAACATGACCTTTTTGCGGTGGCAATCATTGTAATTTTCACAAAACGAAAAGGTATGTTGAGTTGTCAAACATTGGAGCGATCTAGATCGTTGATCGGGTTATTGAACGGCACAAATTTAATGTATCCCGAAGATGTTTGCTCTTTTAATAGTAGTATAGATAGGTAGAGTCGTAGAGATAGTAGGGATAAGATGGACTAAGCGAGGACGTCTACTGGAAGATTGTTTATTGACACTAGCAGGTTTGCACGTGCACACAGTCTTGACAAAACACATCTTGTTCAGTTGAATGGAACATTTTAGTTTTGATATATCATGCATAAGCTAATACATGTCATATAAGTTAAAAGCATATTATATATATGATATATGTCAAAGAAGTATTTTTAAGCTCATGCCATTGATGACGGTCGAACAAATCATTCGTGAAAGCAGCTTTCATCTTAGGCCCTAATTTTTTCTTTGGATGAATAATATAGTACATGAACTCCCAATTAATCTGTTGGCCAAGCTACTCCCATGTTTGAGTCCACCAATACCAGGGATCATCTAAAGGACAAAAGAATTAAGGAAATAGACTAACAGACCTCATCATCTCTACATGACCGCCGCTGCACATTTGTTCAAATTTTTAATGCGAGATATCAGATAAAGGCCTTCGGGATTTAGGTTGCATCTTACCAATGTAAAGATGACAATAACATAAATAACATATTAGTATTTAACATAAACATTTAATTACAGATTTTTGTAATTCTTACTAAGGCAGTCATCATTCCTGTGATTAGCATTACCAATTGCATCCGCAAAAAACATACTTGACAATAGCATACCATGACTAATAGTGGACACTAAAACCCCACACACACGTAATGAAAGAAAAATTAGAATTTCGACCAACAATTCAAATTGATAAAGACCTTCACTGTCAGGTTCTGTCACAAGACACAGAGCATTTTACAGAGCCTCGACAACATCTCCAAAGCATTCATCCGCAATCCTGCTGTCAGACCATCGTAGTTATAAAATACAGTAAGATGCAGCATACCATGGCTTGCTCAGTGGCGCCTGAAATGGCAGAAAGTCAGTTTAAAAATCACACAGTAAATAGCACAAAACAAGCACATATCCTAGCCTCTCCATAAATATGATATCCAGGTCTGCTATTGCAGAAAGTTACCCCATCCTGACACTTTCCTTTGATATTTATATCTCTACAAATACTAATCTCCCTAAGATTCTTGCCTTCTCCTTCCTTCACATGTCCACATCAAGGTGGACCCCACTTAAATATCAATTAGTTAAATACTAAACTCACAACATCATGAAACCACATCTCTAATTAATATCTACACACAAAAATATGTTGGATACATACACATGCTTTATATATATTAAAAACTCATTAAAATAAATTTTTGATTTAAAAAAGAAGAATAGCTTTATCTTCCCTTAAAATTTCTCTCTTTTCTATAGCACAAAATACAAAATGCTTACAAAACTTATAGAGCATGTACAATACGTACACGTAGTTGTATGCTTTATTGGCAAATAATAAAACATGGACATGTCGTTTCAATTTTTGTAAAATAAGAAAATGTGGTGAGCTCAAAGCTACATGCACTTTACGACAACTCTCCCCCTTATCCTTTCTTTGCCGCTAGTGCCCACCATAGCATCACTCAGACCAAGTTGCACGACATAATTTTTCTCTCCACTTCCCTCGATCCGTATTCTAGCGAAACATCCGTTCCGCTTCAAATTTTTCCATCTCTCCGCACACACCTCTGGCTCCGGTAAGCCCTTGGAATACATGGCACATCCATCCCCGATATCGCCTCTCAAGTCCATTGTCAACTTGCAAGCCACTTGCTCTCCCGTCGCTGCATATTTTTGTGGCCACCCAACACCAGTGAGGTGAAAGACTTTCTACATCTCTCGTAGTAGTTGCACGTGAATACTCATATCAACTTTCGCATCGGCCACCGATGCCTCCGTTGTTGTTAGTGGTGGCGACTCGGTGATGCATGGTGGCACTTGCGGTTGATAAAGTGAGCAACAATTGGATGGTGAATGGGGGAGGTATGATGAGTCAGACGCATTTTTTTGGATGCCACCTAATTACTGATAAAAGATCATGTGTGTATTAGATTTGTGGACGTTTTCTCAGCACTATGTTTGCTTATCTCTCACTTATATTAAGAGAATGGATTATGTAAGCAAGTGCATGCGTGTATTTGGTAGATGGTAGGATGAATACACCGAAAAAGAGCTATAATCTGTGTCAAATAATATTCAGAGAAGTTTACACTTGTCAAGTAATAATGAATTGTGTGCCAAACGGTCAGCTGTGCAATTTATACTGAAATGTTGCCTGTAGTCTAAATCTTGCTATTTCATATTTCAGATATTATGCCTCCTATCACTAAATAACCTATCAACTCAAGGTCTCATGTATCACGGCATGCATGTATTTGTGATTGATGTGATCTCCAAAGAAGCTGTATTATTTAGGAATTGGTATTACACTTAGATTACAGAATATTTGTTATAAAGTTTTATCACCTCAATCACGAATGCATGCATGTTGTGTACTAACCGAAAATTTTGGTCATGTCTATTATAATTATGTACTTATTTCACACCAACTTAATGTCACGTTTATTTTTATTGTAACTTTGTTAATGCCGATGAGGCCCTTTTAGCTATAAAATTGTATTAGGACAAACCCCAGGAAAAGTCCCGATCTTTTCGGATAATGCATGTACGTTTCATTTCTCATATCTAGTGTGACGATACTTATTTCTTGTCTAATGTCATATATTAAGCTTATTTCACCATTTTCTCCAATTACCGGTCAGAGTAATTCTTTTGGTTAATTTGCGGATAGTACTAGCATGCAAATGTTGTGATTCTGTTGACATCATCCATGGTCTTTGTAAATTCACAAACTTAAAATATTCTTTGTTATGGTTTTGTCCCAATGATATCTTGAAAAAATAGATTTTTGTTGGTATCTTTCGTACTGCAGTTTTTATCTTTAAAGTGCCAGCAACCATCATGCTGATCAAGAAGACATCAAGTCACCGAGAACTGTTCGTCGGCTACAACGACTCACGGGCGGCCTGGAAAAGGTACTAGGCCCGTCACAGTTTGCAGGCCGAGAATGGGCAAAGGTGGGCTAAAATTTTGAATTATTCAATCGTAAAGTTATTGAAAATTAAAAATTGTCCGCATTTTGAAAACTGTTCAAATTCGGAAGTCATCCAGTTTTTGAATAGTTTAACGCATTTGAATTCCTTTTGACGTATACGAAAAATACAAATTTGGACGGCACATGGAAATTTGAATTTTGGTCGTTCATATTTATTTTTATGTGACCACTTTGATATATTTGCCTTTTTTTGTGGACATATTAAAATTATTGGTTTACATTATTTAGATTTTTTCAAAAGTATATGAATAATTTGGGCATTTTTCCAAAAAAAATTGGAATTTTTTTGACAAAGTGGGCCCACTGTGGCGTCATGCTGACGTCATAGCGGCCAGATCTGGCCAGAGCCGCCCGCGGCGGCGCCGAGCACGCCGGCGGCGCGCCGCCGCGATTTGGCACGCGCGCCTGCCCGCGTCGGACACGCCTCCTCGCGGCCGACCCGAAGGTGGCGGCGCCGCCAATTTTGGGTCATCAGAGCGGCGCCGCGGCCTGCGGGAGCGGCGAGACCCGCGCGGACGGCGGTGGCGGTCCCGGCGCAGCCGCGGCGTCCCGTGGCCTATACGCGGCCAGGAGGGAGAGGCGGCGACGCCGGAGCGCGTCGTGCCCGTCGATCCGGCGGGGGAGCGGCGGCGGCCGCGACGCGGCGGGCGCGCGGGAGAGGGAGAGGGAGGGGGGGGGGTGGTTTCGTGGCGATTTTGCAGATAAGCCCCGAACTTGCCAGAAATTGCAATTGGGTCCTTTGCGGGCGTTTTTTTTGCAAAAATGGTGCGCCAAAATTCGTGCACGCGCGTGACCATCTGCGACCGGGGGGCGACCGGGCGACGTGTCGCACGTCCATTGGTAGAAAATACCCGGTACTGTAGCTAGCTACAGTACCCGTCGGGGAGGGCGACGTGGGCGAATCGGGGCCGTCCGTCGCGCCGATCGGACGGCCAGCGGACGCCGGCGACGTGGATGGCCTGAGAGGCCGCGGTTTCCTCCGTCCTTTATATATAGGTAGAGGTAGATGCGTGGCTGAGTACTATTTGAGGAACAAACATTCGATAAAAAAGACTTGGCTAGGAAGTAGAACTTGGACGACGACGGTGTCGTAGGTTGGAGAGTTTGGTCGGATCTCGGCGAGATCAGCTTGAACTTCTTTGTATCTCGTTGAATTATCATATCAGTTAGTGAAATTGTCCTAAGTAGTTTACACAAAGCAAACAAAACGGCACGTACGTGAGACAGGAGAGGAGACGATCGTGAGGTGATATCCTAAAACCCATCTAGGGTTCCGTCCCCTCGCCAGCGATGCCGCCGATCCTCTCCTTGCCTTAGGGTCTTGGAGGCATGGCAGATCACGGCCTCTAGCCGGCGGGAGGGTTCCATCCTTTCTGATTTTTTTAGTGACTTCTTTGAGATGGTGAGGTGGTGGCTACATTTTGAAGTTAGAATAGGTCCTCTCGGTCCTATCCCCACTCCAGTGGTGCGCATAGCGCCAAAAGACGGTCCGTGGAGGCGTCTGTCAGACGGATTTCCTAGGATCCAGTTTGTTTTTGTGTTCGTCTGTCTGGTTGCAGGTCTGGCTCTTTCGATTTATGGTTGTCATCATTGGAGATGGTTACTGCTCTGGTGCACCGGCTCCTTGGGGCCTTAGCACGACGACTTCCCGTCTTTCTACCATGACAAGCTTTACCTGAATTCGACGAGGGAGGGGTGAGGAAGGCGACACTTCTTCGGCTCGTTTCAGTGTTTGTAGTCTAGGTGTCTCGAAGACCTATTTATAATTTTTTTTGCTTATGACATTCCTTATATCTTTGTTGTCAATAAATCGGTTACTCTACGACAAAATAACCCCACTATATCTACCCCTAAGTTACTACGTGACATTTGATGCAAAATACTCCCTCCGTCGGCCATAAGTGTAGGTTTAGATTTTATTTATTAGTCAAATTATTCTAAGTCTGGCCAACTTTATCAAAATAGTAACATCACAAATGGACATTTTTTATCCTTGGCACCAGTGCTCCCTCCGGTTTAAAATTCAAAAATCTTATTTATAAGTTTCAAAAAAAAAAATCTTTTTTTCACTATCCTTGCAGTTGCAAAGGGCAGCGCCTCCGTACTCGTTCACACGTACTGCTTGATGGCGATCTCCGTTCCCTCGATCCAATGGGGCAGCGGAAGTAGAAGATCCACCAGAAAACTTCAACAGCGCGACGGTGTGGTGTGGTGGAGAACAAATAGGTCATGGCTGAAAGATCGATATGTCGACTAGAGGGGGGGGGGGGGGGTGATTAGAAGACTACCAAATTTTAATTCTTTTTTGATTAATTAAGGCTTGAGCAAGTATAACAAAGGTTGACTAGATGTGTACTAGATGATGGCAACCTATGTGATACAAACAAGGTAGATAACGTAGCGGAAGCAACAAGTAAAGGATAGAAATAACCGCAAAGTGGAGACACGGAGATGTTTCCCGTAGTTCCTTCCCAAGGGAAGTACGTCTACGTTGGAGGAGTGTGGAGCCACCTAGGCGTTCCAATAGCACAGATGTGCTCACTCTATTCTCCGTGAGCTTTACCCGTGGGGGTTTGGCTCATCCACTATGAGGTCACCTTGAAGACGTTGACCAAGCCGGTACACAAAGGTCGAGGAACTCCACAATGAGTTGGAGCCTCCCAACAATGCCTCGGACTCCCTCCGAGACTCACAAAGACACCTAGGGTTACAATCAACCCAAGATGTAGAATCCACACGTGAAGTGTGGGGGGAAAGGAAATTCCTTCGGTGGAGATGTAGATCTAGACCTCCTCCTTCACTCCTCAAAGTATCAAGATGATTGGGTGGTTGGAGTGGGAGATCTAGTAGATTGGAGCTTTCACTAATGGAGGAGAGAGATGGCTTGAAGCTTGAGAGAGCTTGAGGTAGGTGGAGGGGTATTTATACCCCTCCACGAAATCTGGCCGTTGCAGTCTTCGCGGCCCCGGATATCTCCGGGATAAGTTTCGGATATTTCCGGGCAGGCGGATATTTTCGGCCAGCACCGGAAATCTCCGGCAAAAGTTCCGGCCTTCGGTGCACCGAATACAGAGAGCAAAATGCTAAAAACTTAGCCGTTTTCACGTAGGCCGGATATATCCGGCCCTCCGGCCGGAAATTCCGGGCCCCGGAATTTCCGCCCTCCGCCAGGATATCTCCGGCCTCCTGGGAGGTGCATAGCCTCCCTCTTTCTCCTTCGACGTCTAACACAGCTGCAATCATATTTAACCCTAAAACATAGCAGCTTATTAGGACTCTATTCATGTTATCATTATTCACCAAAAGCAAGATGAAAGATATGCTCTTTCAATCTCCCCCTTTTTGGCGAATAATGACAACATGACTAGAGGGATTTGCAAAATATAAGCGGGCTCCCCCTAAGTGTGTGCATTAACACTAACATGTTCTTGAAAACAACATGCCCACAACTTATTGGAAAAGCTCCCCCTAGATTTTACAAACCAAGCAAGTTCTTAATAAATAAAAGCATACAAGAGGAGAAACTTGCCTAACACCAAACATACACAAATAAGACATAATAGATAGTACAACAAGGAGTTCCATATGTCTTACCACACATGCAAATAAAAGTTCACCTAAATCGAACATAAGAGAAAATGGGAGTAACAAGCATAAGAAACAAATAAAAGATAACACGGGCTTGTACTCCCACCCATGCAAATCCCCGTAGGCCTCATAGAGATACTTCTCCCCCTTTGGCATAGACGCCAAAAAGGGAGAGGGATCGACGCTAGCGCCCCAAGCATCACTCCCGGGTCGATGGGCTTGCCATTCTCGTCGAGATCAACATCATCCTCAACTCCGAAGTCCCAGTTAACTTCATCAACATTCCACTTCTCATAAGGAATCAACTTCGGGGGAGGCTTGGGAGGATTGTCCATCTTGAGATGTGTCATCATGGCGGACTGATTGGTCAGAATGGCATGCCTCTCTTCATAAGCATCATAGTTTTCCTTGTGGAGTTCAGTGCCCATGCATAGCGCCTTCTCAATTGCTCGGACAACCCAAGGACGGTTCTTAGGTTCAGCTTTCTTCACCCTCGGGTTGCTAGCAGGAGCATGTTGCCGAGAACCAGTTACATCATGCTCATCAATGACATGCAACGTGGCTTGCTCTTGAATCACATGAGCTGCTTTCTTGATCATACGGACATCGAGATGAGGTTCACAACCAAGAGCAAGATCCACATCCTGAGCGTCTTCCTCACTAAGGGGGTAAAAATGCTTAATAAGCTTCCTGATATAAGGAGCATATGGAGGAACCTTCCTCTCCATCACGGCTTGATGCATCTCATGAAAAATGAAGTCCATCACATCAATGCGGCAAGAGTTAGGAGCGGGCTATCAAGCATATAGGTCTCATGAGCAAAGGCCATAAGAGGAACAACACCTCCTCGAAGATCATCGTTGTTGCCGGCACTTGGAGCAATGGTGTGACGGAACATGCGAAGCAGAATATCATAGACCGGCAAGAGCCCCTTAATAGTGCCAATAGTACCTCCAACAACATAGAGATCGGCAAGATGTTCTTGTTGGGGGTGACGCCTTCCACATGCATACGCTCACCTTGAGGGATAAGATTGCTCTCAAATGGGTAGCCAAGAAGAGACGCAAAGTCATGAAAGGTGCAAGAAAGCTTGTGAGGCCCGGACATCCAAGTCATACCAATGTCTGGATTGGAATCAAACACAACTATGGAGTAAAACTGATGAATCAAAGGGATGTTGTAGTTGCAAGGTGATTCCATCAACTTCCTCAAACCCATGGCATCAACAACTCGGATAGCCCCACCAAAATAGTCTGACTTGAGCTCTAGTTGCGAGAAATTGATAACTTTGTGAGGACAAACCTTCTTACTTTCTGACAGCTTGAGATAAAGTTCCCTATGCAGCAGCTCCATCTGAGCAGTCCAGAAACATGAATCAATGTCTTCATCCCGTAGAACATCATAAGTGAAAGCAGAACGCCAGGTGCGAAACTCAGACAAAGATAGATCATCAAAAGATCGCTGAGGTTCCTTCTTCTTTTAGCCTCGTGCCTTCTTGGCCTTGGAAGCTTGACTGTTTTCAGGAGTCTCATCAACAACAAGGGGACGAGTTGGACGATGGGCAAGATGCTTGGATCGACCACGGCGAAGCTCAACACCTGTAGGAGAAAAAAAAGAGTAGAAGGAAGCAAGGGGGCAAGCACTCATGTCCACGGAACGAACCAAAAGAAACAACGAGATGATTCAGTGTTGGAAATCAAATGAGCATCACCGGAAATTCCGGTCCGCGGCCGGAAGTATCCGGCCCCGGAAATTCCGGGCATGAGGTGCACACGCAGCGGCCGGAATCGACGTCTTGCTCGAAAAATTTCCAACAAAAATCAAATCGGTGCTACCAAGAGGGAGGACAAGCCTAGATGATCATTTCTACCAAAGGAATCGAGGTACAAGTCTCTAGAATCACTAGGTTAAACGAAAATCACTTCGTCCTAGATGAGAAAATAGAGGGCATTACCGGGATCCATGGCGAAAAAGATCCGGAGGAGAAGGATCCCCTAGGCGTGGGGATGCAGATCCGGCGCAGAACCGGAGGAACCCGAGGCCGGAAGGCCCCGGGGAGATCACCGGCGTCGAGGTGCTCCGGGCAGGAGAGAGAGGTAGGCGCGGGGGGTGGATCAACTGTTCGAGGAGGAAGCAGTTGACCCCGCGCCTCCGTGTAAGACGCCCGGTTCACTAATGCCGGATAATTCCGGCCAGGGGGGCGGATATATCCGTAGCTCAGCCGGAATTTCCGGGCATCCGACGCCCAGTTTTCCCTTTCTTTGAAAAACAAGGACATGAGTGATGGAATAGCATGGTTTTTTGTGATAAGAAGGCTTAGGAGAAGACAAAAAAACAGGGAATGGTACTTCACACTCAAACATATGAAAACGCAAATAGAACGTCATGAAAACCAACATTTGAGTGTGTTTTCCATAAAGAACAAAGGATAGGCAATAAGATCCAAATAATCCAAGAGAGCAACTCTTCACAAAGAAGAGGGCGGTGGCCTAGGCCACCATGTATGAGTTTGTGGTGTGACACCGCGAAGATATATCTTGGGTTCACCGCCACTACTCGTCATTTAAGCTCACAATTCATCAGAATGAAAGTAGAGGTGCAAAATGAGTTCTCACTATTGGCATAATGGGGGGAGGGATAGTCCAATGAATTAGGATCGCACTCCCCCTATCTCCATGCCTACATCTAAACTAGTTACGATGTCTTCTATGGGTACTTGTGCAAGGCGGTCAAGCAAAGTTACTCGCATCAATGATATTTAGTTCATTCCTCAACTCTCGAAATCTTGGTTCATCAAGGGCCTTGGTGAAGATGTCCGCGAGTTGATCTTTGGTACCTACAAATAAGAGGTCAATGTTGCCCCTCTCCACGTGCTCCCGGATGAAATGATGACGAACTTCAATATGCTTCGTCTTGGCATGTTGCACGGGGTTGTGGGCGATCTTGATAGCACTCTCATTGTCGCAAAGGAGAGGCACCTTGGTGAAGTTGACACCATAGTCCTTCATGGTTTGCACCATCCATAGGAGTTGAGCACAACAACTTGCGGTGGAGATGTACTCGGACTCGGTGGTGGAGAGAGCAACACAATTTTGCTTCTTGGAGGACCAACACCAAGAGCGGCCAAGAAATTGACAACTCCCGGATGTGGACTTCCTATCCTTCTTCTCTCCGGCATAATCCGCATCCGAGTACCCCATGAGATGAAAGCTTGAACCCTTGGGATACCAAAGACCAAAGTTTGGGGTATGAAGCAAATATCGAAAGATGCGCTTAACCGCCATCATGTGGCTCTCCTTAGGAGCCGCTTGATACCTTGCACACTTACCCACACTAAACATAATATCCGGTCTAGATGCACAAAGATAAAGCAAAGAGCCAATCATCGAGCGATAGAGTTTTTGATCAACATCGTTACCCTCGGTGTCGGTGTGGAGGTCAACGGTGGTAGACATGGGTGTCTTGTACGGTTTGAGCTCCGTCATCTTGAACCTCTTGAGCATGTCTTGGGTGTATTTGGCTTGATTGATGAAGGTACCTTCCCTAAATTGCTTCACTTCAAACCTAGGAAGTACTTCAACTCCCCCATCATGGACATCTCAAACTTGCTTGTCATTAGCTTTGCAAACTCATCATTGAAAGCATTGTTAGTAGAACCAAATATGATGTCGTCTACATAGAGTTGGCATATGAAAAGATTGCCGCCCACCTTCTTGGTAAAGAGAGTGGGGTCAATAACACCAACTTGGAATCCACGGTCTACTAGAAACTCTCGAAGGTGCTCATACCACGCACGTGGGGCTTGTTTAAGGCCATAGAGCGCCTTGTCAAGCTTGTAAACATGGTCCGGATGGTTGGGATCCTCAAACCCGGGAGGTTGCTTAACATATACCAACTCATTAATAGGACCATTAAGGAAAGCACTTTTAACATCCATTTGTTGTAGTTTAAAGTTATGATGAGATGCATATGCAAGCAAGATGCGAATAGATTCAAGACGAGCAACGGGGGCATAGGTTTCACCGAAGTCAACACCTTCGACTTGAGAGTAGCCTTGTGCCACCAATCTCGCCTTGTTTCGAATGACGATGCGTTCGCGTCTTGCTTGTTCTTGAAGACCCACTTGGTGCCGATGACGTTCTTGCACCCGTTTGGCCTTGGCACCAACTTCCACACCTTGTTGCGCTTGAAGTTATTGAGTTCTTCATGCATGGCATCAATCCAATCATGATCTTCAAGAGCTTCATACACCTTCTTGGGCTCGATGAAGGACACAAAAGCATGGTGAGTGCTAAAGCTTGCCAATTGACTTCTTGTGACGACCTTGCTTTGGATGCCACCAAGAACATTGTCCAAATGGCAATCCAAGTGCTCTAGGTTTCGCTCTCGTCGTGAGTCTCTTCTATTCTTGAGCTCCCCGAGGTTTCTTGAGATATAACTTGATCATTTCCTTCATCATCGGAGTCATGTGCATGGTGTTGATCTTGAACTTGATCTCGATGTGGACCATCTTGAGCTTGTTCTTGATCATTTGCTTGCGATGCACCTTCTTGAGTTTGGTCTTGAACATCAAGTTGTGGAGAGGAACCACTAGGTTGATCTCGTTCTTGACCTTGCTCACTTGATTGAGGGCTCGGAGTTTGTTCTTGGTTACATGGAGGATCTTGATAGGTGATGGTATGACTTGAGGAGGAGCTTGTGGAGGATCTTGAACTTGAGGAGGATCCTCTTCAATAGGACGAATGTCCCCAATTGCCATCCTTCTTAGAGCAAGCTCCATGGGTATATCACCTACAACACTAGAATCAACTTGCCCCACTTGGGAGCCGTTATCCTCATCAAACTTCACGTCACTAGATTCTTCAACTTGACCGGTGGTCTTGTTGTAGACTCTATAGCCGTGAGAGCTTGTGGAGTAACCAACAAAGATACCCTCTATTGATCTAGTCTCAAACTTAGATAACCGGTTACCTTTCTTGCGAATGAAGCACTTGCATCCAAAGACGCGAAAATAAGAGAGGTCCGGTTTCTTCCCAAGAAGAATCTCATATGGGGTCTTGTTCAAGAGCTTGCGGAAGATAGAGCCGGTTTGTTGCATGACACGCGGTGGAGATGGCTTCGGCCCAAAAGTTAAACGGAGAAGCATACTCCGCAATCATGGTCCTAGCCGCATCCATAAGAGTCCGGTTCTTCCTCTCCGCAACACCATTTTGTTGAGGGGTATAAGGAGTGGAATATTGATGAGCAATCCCTCTTCACTAAGAAATCCCTCCACGGTGTAGTTCTTGAATTCGGACCCATTATCACTTCGGATTGTCTTGATCTTCTCTTGATATTGACGTTGAGCCATGTTGATGAAGTCAATGACTCTTTGTTGGGTCTCACTCTTCTTCTTGAAGAAATAGACCCATGTGTATCTTGAATAGTCATCAACAATCACCAAGCAATACTTCTTCCCACCAAGACTATCATAGGATAGGGGACCAAAGAGTCCAAGTGAATGAGCTCAAGAATCTTGTGGTGGTGATCTTGGTCTTTGATGGATGAGCTTCTCCATGTTGTTTCCTAGAACACAAGACCTACACACACGATCTTTGGAGAACTTAATATCGGTTAGTCCAAGAATGTGATCACCACTTTGAAGATCATGGAGTGTTCTCATATTGGTGTGGGCTAGTCGGCGATGCCAAAGCCAACCCACATCAACTTTAGCCATTAGACAAGTCGCGGCCGACGTGCTCTCTTTTGAGAAATCAAGCACATACATGCCGTGCTCGACATGTCCAACAAAGACTACTTTAAGAGATCCCTTCACGGTGATGATCACACTCTCGTCATCAAAATAGCACCCATAACCACATTTTGTGAGTTGATAGACGGAGAGTAAGTTGTAACCAAGGGACTCAACAATAAGTACATTCTTGATAGAGACTTCTCTAGCAACAACGACCTTGCCTCGTCCCAATACCTTAAGCTCGCGGTTGTCACCAATTTTGACTCGTGAATATTGAGGTAGAGGAGGTTCAATATCATCCACCAAGTCAATGCGTCCGGTCATATGTTGGGATGCGCCACTATCCACCGTCCATCGACCCGCACCGGACGCCACACCCTACAAGAGATCAAGTCTTTGACTTAGGTACCCATTTTTGATGGGTCCTTTCTTGTTAGTCACAAGGGTCTTTGGAACCCAAATAGCCCAATGATAATCATCACCATATGAAGTACCAACATATTTAGCATAGACATGACCATCTCTAGATTTCAAAAGAACATAAGATGGGTTATATTTGCCGGCAAAGTCATTATGAGTGGGAAGACCCCTTGTGGTCTCACCACCCACAATGGTGTTGGTCTCCTTCTCTTTAGCCATCTCCCCCTCCTTCACAAAGATGATAGCTTTGGAAGAGGGAGTTGGCTTCTTCTTCTTCTTGTTCTTCTTCTTTGACTTGGTAGAGAAACCAAGTCCTTCTTTTCCAACTTGATCCTTTTGGCTACCCAAAAGGTCAATGAGGTTCTTCTCTCCTTGGACACAAGACAAAATGCCCTTCTCAAGTTGAGATTTCAACTTAGCATTTTCTTCAACAAGGTTAGCATGCTCACAACAAATAATAGATTGATCAACAAGTTCATTTGATGTAGAAGCAATAGCTAATTTTACTTGTTGACCTAGGAATTGATCATGAGACTTTTCAAGTTTGGAAAACGACTCTTTGAGGGTTTTGAGTTCCTCTTCAAGTCTCTTGTTTTCCTCCACAAGTCTAGCATGGTCAATGCCTAGCTCATTCTTCTCATTTTTATAGACTTTGGAAGTAGCAAGAGCATGTTCATGGTCCTTTTTAACTCTAGACATGTCAATAGCATAGGATTCCTCTAAGTTAGATAGAGCCTCCTCAAGAGACCCTCTACGAGTTTGCTCTTTTCCAAGAGCGATAGAGAAATCCGCTATCTCATTCGCATAGTCCATTTCCCGAATTGCCATGCCCGAGATGATCTCCTCCTTTTGATCTACAAGAGAGTTAGTTTCCTCAAGTTGCTCTAAAAGAGCATCAACATGAACTTTATCATCTCCCTTAAGATTAGCTAGCCACAAGTCCACCTCATTTGGACTTTGGGGCTCCTTCACAACATTCTCAACACAATCCAATAAGGAAGGAGGTGTAGAGGAGATTGGTTTAGTCGAAGGAGTTACCGAGGTGGCTTTTGCCATGAGACATGTGTAGGGAATGAGCTCATTCTCATTGGGAGATTCAAATAGGGATGACGATGTAGAGGAAGGGTGGCTACGCAATGCGCGGTAGCTCCGGCTTCATCTCCATCTTCATCACCGGACATGTATTCTTCCAACACCTTTCTATCTTGAACACACAAGGCATTGGGAACCCTCTTCTTCACATAGTTCTTGTTGATGGTGGCCTTGGTGTGTCTTTCCTCACAAGCTTGCCATTGTGATCCTCTCTATTTCCCAAGGGCATTGGGCAATATAGTGGTTGAGGTTGCTACAATTATAGCAAGTCTTTGGACGCTCCCCTCTTGGTTTGCCAAATTTCTTCTTGTTGGAGGATCGACCTTCTCGGGAGCGGTTGCTCCAAAATGATCTTGCGGCAAGGGCCATGTGATCATAGTAGTCATCCTTGGTGTCTTGCGCATCATCCTCTTCACCTTCTTGTTCACACTCATTTTCACAAGTGATGGCCTTGGACTTCAATGCAACATTTGGAGAGTGTCCCGCAAGTCCTCTTTGCCGAGCATGAGCATGAATAGAACTCTTCACAACCATTCCGATGGAGACAAACTCATTGAGAATGGTGTTGGAGTCAAGTGTTGAGAAGTCGGTCTTGATCGAATGGTTTGAGCCAAGCTTTGATTTGAAGGAGTGATTGCCTTGAGGAACTTGCGCTTGATCCAACTATCTTCAATCTTCTCAAAGCCAAAATCATTCAAGGTGATGGCAAGAGCGGAGAGCCTTCGATAGAGATCTTCGGGTGTCTCATCCTCATTCATCACAAACTCTTCGGCTTCATCTAGAACCGCTTCATACTTGCAAAGTTGAATGCTTGCGCTACCCAAGAACAAGTTGTGGAGATTGTCCCAACATTGCTTGGCCGTCTTGCACACCCGGATATGAGTGGTGTAGGTTGGGCCGGCGGCCGTTTGAATCATGCGCATGGCGGTGGCATTGAGTTGGTGATTGGCCTTCTCCGTTGGAGTCATGTTGAGTGGGTCTTGAGGATGAAAGCCTTGCTCTATAATGTCAATCAAGAAGACACAACAACTAGACATGTGTGATCGCATATTAAATTGCCAATTAGGAAAGTCTTTTGGGTCAAGCATAGGAGGTGTGCCCATATTGGCGATGTGTGGCGGGTTGACATGTTGGTGGTTTGCGTTATACAATTGTCCCGGTGAAACACTTGCATACACCCCCGGTAACCTTGGGGTTGAGCTAACACCCTGGGCAAGAGATGTAGTGGCTTGCACAAGTGGTGGGGTGGCCTTTGCCGTTCCATCCACATTGACAAGATCCGTAGACGGAGGAATATCCGGCTTCGTTCCACTATCCGTTGCCGCGGGGGTTGTATCAACCTTAGGTGTCGGGTCCCCTAGGAATTCCTTGAGCATCTCACGCATCGATTCCTTCATGCTTAGGTTGAGGTTGGTGGTGAGCTCGGTACTGAGATTTGATATCTCATTTTTGATCTCACCAACAACCACACCAAAGCGTTCATTAGTGACCGATGCGAGAGGGTCCAAGTCTGACATATTCTCTTAGGCGGTGAAGCCTTAGATAAGAGCCGAGGCTCTGATACAATTGAAAGATCGATATGTCGACTAGAGGGGGGTGATTAGGAGACTACCAAATTTTAATTCTTTTTCGATTAATTAAGGCTTGAGCAAGTATAACAAAGGTTGACTAGATGTGTACTAGATGATGGCAACCTATGTGATAAAACAAGGTAGATAACGTAGCGGAAGCAACAAGTAAAGGATAGAAATAACCGCAAAGTGGAGACACGGAGATGTTTCCCGTAGTTCCTTCCCAAGGGAAGTACGTCTACGTTGGAGGAGTGTGGAGCCACCTAGGCGCTCCAATAGCACGGATGTGCTCACTCTATTCTCCGTGAACTTTACCCGTGGGGGTTTGGCTCATCCACTATGAGGTCACCTTGAAGGCGTTGACCAAGCCGGTACACAAAGGTCGGGGAACTCCACAATGAGTTGGAGCCTCCCAACAATGCCTCGGACTCCCTCCGAGACTCACAAAGACACGTAGGGTTACAAGCAACCCAAGATGTAGAATCCACACGTGAAGTGTGGGGGGAAAGGAAATTCCTTCGGTGGAGATGTAGATCTAGACCTCCTCCTTCACTCCTCAAAGTATCAAGATGATTGGGTGGTTGGAGTGGGAGATCTAGTAGATTGAAGCTTTCATTAATGGAGGAGAGAGATGGCTTGAAGCTTGAGAGAGCTTGAGGTAGATGGAGGGGTATTTATACCCTCCACGAAATCTGGCCGTTGCAGTCTTCACGGCCCCGGATATCTCTGGGATAAGTTCCGGATATTTTCGGGCAGGCGGATATTTCCGGCCCCGGGGCGGATATTTCCGGCCCCGGGGGCGGATATTTCCGGCTAGCACCGGAAATCTTCGGCAACAGTTCCGGCCTTCGGCGCACCGAATACAGAGAGCAAAACGCTAAAAACTTAGCCTTTTTCACGTAAGCCGGATATATCCGGCCCTCCGGCCGGAAATTCTGGGCCCCAGAATTTCCGCCCTCCGCCAGGATATCTCCGGCCTCCTGGGAGGTGCACAGCCTCCCTCTTTCTCCTTCGACGTCTAACACAGCTGCAATCATATTTAACCCTAAAACATAGCAGCTTATTAGGACTCTGTTCATGTTATCATTATTCACCAAAAGCAAGATGAAAGATATGCTCTTTCAATGGCTTCGCCAAGCGGATGACCGGAAGGTGGAGCAGAGGGAGGAGGGAGAGAGGAGCAAGTGTGTGCTCAAGAGGGAGCTCCCACCCCTCCATATATAGGAGAGGGTGAGGGTGGGATGTTGCCCCTAGGGGTGACTCCACCTCTTCTGGTGGACAAATCCCACTCTTGATCCATGAGCCTCAACTAATGCTTTTAGAGTACCAAAGAACTCATCCCGTGTTAGTGATTAACATGCTCTCATGGTCGAATGATTATAGCTAGTTACTTCGTATGTGAAAGATATAACAATGTAAACTTAATGACTTGATCGCATTGCTATACTTACTTTGGGTGTATGTTCATCACATCATTTTCCTAATAACGTGATCCCGTTATTAACAACATCCATGTTCATGATCAGGAAACCTTGATCATCAGTTAATCAATGAGCTAGTTAAACGAGAGGCGTTACTAGCAACTTTTACTTGTCTATTAGTCACACATGTATCAACATTCCGATTAATAAATTCTAGCATGAGAAATAAACCTTTATCATAAACATGGAATAAGATAATAACCACATTATTATTGCCTCTCGGGCATATTCCTTTCATTATGGGCTAAAAAAAACCAATTGATAAAACTTAGGGATTTTAAAATATACATTGTGAGATCTACACATTTTTCATTTTTGTGTAGCTCAGAATACAAAGTTTTTGGAGTTGAAATTTTTGCACGTTACACGTGGAGTTGGCTACACGTGGAGTTTTTTTTCCAGAATGTTTTGAAACATAGAAATATGATTTTTAAAAATTTTAAACAGTAGGGAGCACTGGTGTCCAGGATCACAAACCACTTTCCGTTATGTGTCAGGCTGGACGAAACCCAAAAAGATGATATCCCGCAGGTTTCCGATCAGGAAAACGCCCATCTGACATCTCCTTTCTCTATGGAGGAGGTGAAGAAGGCGGTATTCCAAATGGATCACAACAAAGCCCCGGGTCCGGATGTTTTTCCTGTAGAGTTTTATCAAACTTTCTGGGACATAATCCAATCGGACTTGCTCGAGATGTTTCAGGATTTACATGCTGGACATCTTGAGCTGTTTTGCGTAAATTTCGGTGAGATAATTTTGTTGCCAAAGGTTAATGGAGCAGAAAGGATTCAACAATATAGACCTATCTGCCTTCTTAACGTTAGCTTCAAGATTTTCACTAAAACTGCTACTATTAGGCTTAACTCGGTGGCTGATCATGTTGTGAGACCCACTCAGACGGCGTTTATGCAAGGTCGCAATATTCTTGATGGAGTTGTGATTTTACATGAAACAGTTCATGAGATGCATCGGAAAAAACTTAATAGAGTCATACTAAAAATTGACTTTGAAAAGGCATATGATAAAGTCAAGTGGTCTTTCTTGCAACAAACACTCAGAATGAAAGGTTTTTCAGCCGAGTGGCGTGCAATGATTCATAATTTCGTTTCTGGAGGAAGTGTCGCCATCAAAGTCATTGACGATGTTGGTAGAAACTTCCAGACTAAAAAGGGATTACGGCAAGGCGATCCATTATCACCTATATTATTTAATATAGTCGCTGATATGTTAGCCATAATCATTGAGCGGGCAAAATCCGATGGGCAAATTGTTGGAGTGGTACCGCATCTAGTGGATGGCGGATTATCCATTTTACAATACGCCGACGATACAATTCTTTTTATGGAACATGATATGGAAAATGCAAGAAACCTGAAATTAATATTATCACCGTTCGAGCAACTTTCCGGTCTAAAAATCAATTTCCATCAAAGTGAAGTGTTTTGTTTTGGTGACGCCCAGGTGGAGGCGGCCCAATATGCCGAATTATTCGGCTGTGGGCTTGGCCAGTTTCCAATTAACTATCTCGGCATCCCAATTCACTTCAGGAGGCTAACGATAGCTCAATGGAAACATGTTGAGGAAAGACTAGAAAAGAGGCTAAGTAGCTGGAAAGGAAAATTACTATCCTTAGGGGGGATATTGGTGCTCATAAATTCAGTACTAACTAATATGGTGATGTATATGATATCACTCTTTCAATTACCAAAGGGAGTCTTGCATCGACTGGATTACTTTTGATCCAGATTCTTTTGGCAAGGGGATAGTGAAAAAAAGAAATACCGGCTGGCAAAATGGGATGTGGTGTGCCGCCCAAAGGACCATGGTGGTCTTGGGATTCATGATCTTCAGGTCAAGAATCGACCTCTTCTTGGCAAGTGGTTGTTTAAGCTGCTGACGGAAGAGGGGTGTGGCAAACTCTCCTTAGGAGGAAATACATCGGCTCAAGTGCATTATCACAGGTTTCTTGGAAATCAGGTGATTCGCATTTTTGGGCGGGCCTAATGGCGATGAAGAAATTCTTCTTCCCATATGGCTCTTTCTCCATTAAGGATGGGTCTGAGATAAGGTTCTGGTTCTCGGAGGATACATGGTTGGGTAATACCCCACTCCGAGAACAATATCCAGCGTTATAAGGTATAGTCCAGGGACGTGATAACCCCAAGAGCAGGGGATCACTGTAGCACCTCTCAATGTGGAAGTAAGGTATCGATCCACAGGAGCAAGAAGGAAAAGTTATCTATTCCCTACAAATAAAGTGTCACAAGTTTTAGTTGATTATGCACTAAACAAGTTTAAAGAACAAGGTGGTTGATTTGATGGATGGAAGTTCAATGTAACAAAACAAGAATGTAAAAGTGTCCCAATCCTCTTCAATGCAAGAGGACAAGACAAAGGTTTTTGTAACATCCCAAAAAAATTAATATAAGTATTATGATTCCAAAAATGAGAGCCAACAAAAACTTTTGCTAAATTATATGTGATGATCTCATTTTGTTGCTTGTGTTATTTATTTCTTGCTAAATTGTGTGTTGCTTGCTCTAAATAAAAACATGGGGAAAAGAAAAGAAATCAAATAAAAAGCAAAGCAAGAAAAATAATGTGACAAGTGTCACACAAATTTCTCCAAGTGGGAGATTAAATTCCTTTCAAAATAAAATTCAGTGGAGTGATATTTAATCACTCTCAATTTTGTTCTTATACTTTTCCCTCTCCAAATATATTTTCAAAATTCTAAAATTAAAATTCCAAAAACCTTTCTTTATCTTTTTAAATCACAAAGTGTGTGGTGCAACACTTGTCAAATAAATTGCACCACAACACCACAACCCACATTTGAGTATGTGAAGCAAATTATGAAAATAAAGTTCAGAAAATAAAATTAAAAGTTGGTTGGGGAATTTCATCGAACACCTTGCATCCATGCACTGTGTTCTTCCCCAATTCAACCAAACCGAAGATCAATCGATCGATTTCGTGTGTTATTCGTCAAATTGAAGCCTCCAGTTGATCTCCCACACTTCCCCGACCTCGCCTCGCTCAAGAAATCGAAGAGGGGAGGTTGGCGTCGAGGAGAAGCATCGGAGGGGACACGCTCCGGCGAGCACGCGCCATGTCGCGCAAGTGGCCATGGCGTGGCGACGCCGCGTTGCTCAGCTCCGTGCCCCCCTCTCTCCCTCACCTCGCTGCCCCCTCTCTGGCCACACCGCAGCCCGCAGGAACCCGCCCCCGCCGGAGTGACGCCGTGTGCAGTGCGCCCGCGCAACGCCCGAGCGTTCCCTGGCCGTCCCACTCGCGAGCACGCTCCGCTCGTCGACACGCACTCGGCCTTGCTCCCTGCCACTCCCACATCGTAGCCGCACCTCCACCGCCCCTACGGCGAGAGCACGTCGCCCCTGGAGCTCTCCTGCGCCCGGACCACCATGGACCCGTGCTCGCCGTTAAATACCCCACCCCGCGCCCGAGCTCTCCACACCCCGCACCTCTGTCTCCACCCCCTCTCCACTCCTCAGTGCACTGCCAGGAGGGTGGAGCCACTCCCTCGAAGCTCCTGTTGCCCGTGAGCTTCCTCGACGCTCCGCCGTGTCCGAAGGTGGACGACGACACGGCCGTGCCGTGTTGCTGCCCCATTTCCCTCTCTGACCCCTCCACCCTGCTCTCCATTATCACCGCACTCACCCGAGCCCTTTTCTCCGTTGTTTCGTGCACAGGCGCGCCGTAGAAGCTTCGCCGGAGCTCGTGCCCGTGGCCGTGGAAGTTCGAGACCTCGCCGCCGTCGACTGGAGCCTCCCCAGCAAGTACAACTCGCACCACTGCCTTCCTCGAGCCTCCGTCGTTCTCCAGCACCTTCCCCGCGTCTTCCCGAGCCCCGTAGGTGAGGATCCATCCACCACCGTGCCACCGGCGCGGCGGCGCCGCCAAAATAAGGTCGCCGCCGATGCCTTTAAACCGGGACCGTTGGTTCTAGATCAAACGGTGACTTACCTCTTCGTTTAGGTGTTAGGCTGACGGCTGGCCCCACCCGTCAATGTTTTATTAATTTTCCCGCGTGCACTGAGTCACTGACAGAAGGGCCCCACCTGTCATACTTTTCAACATTATCCAGAGCAGTTAGATTTTCGAATTTAGTTTTCTCTGTGAATTCAGTACTGGACCTATTTTAGAAATTCAATATCTTGAGATCTAGACATCCAAATAAATCAAATCCAATTGTTCTGGAAAGCTTATGAAATTTTTAACCAACCCAGGTGGTCTCATGTCATTTAAATAAATAGTTAAAAATTATTATTAAAAATACTACAGAAGGTTTAAATTCTAAACGTGTTTGTTTCTGATACTCTGTTAAGCCAAATAATTCCAAACCAATTTTGTTAGCTTGGTACTGCCATGTATTAGCTTCCCCAATTTTGGTAGAATTAATTGTGCAGTAATAATTGTTTAGTATAAAGTTGAAGTTAGAACACCCTTCTGCACTAAACCAATTAAATATGCTTAATGGTTAACCCAAATGGTTTAGGACCAATTTTGTTAGATCACATTTAGTCATTTTTAGTCACCCCTAAAAGTATTAAATTTTAGGATCAACAGAACTTAATTGGTAGCCAAAACTTGATTATTAAGTTACTGGATTCAAACATTTGTGTAGGGAGTTTGGTAACTCCAATTAATCCAAACTAAATTGTGTTGTCTTCTACACATCAGTAGATTTCTGTAGAAATTTAGTTTGTATTTTTGTGACCAACAGAACTCAAGTTGTGGAATTAAACATGTTCCACAAGTTTCTGCCTTAATTTAGACATAATTAAATAATGCTTAATTCAATTAATTGAAACCCAATTGTATTGTTTGATAGGTCCAGTAGCTATTTGTGATGTTTATGATTGATATGTTATGATGCTTGCTTGAGTAGTTTAGTGATTGTTTGCATTGCTTGTTTGACGTTTAGACGAGAACGTTGCCGGAGTCTACGAGGAGGGGGAATACTTTGATCAGCAAGCACCAGAGCCCGAGAACTTTGCCGAGCAAGGCAAGCTACTTCACTGAGCTTGCATTTATATACATCTATTTTGTCACATGAATTGTTCAAAAGGATCATTGATTTTGAAAACCTTTTTACAAGTATATGAAAACTATTTTGCCACATATGTAGAAGTATAAGATAGTTGATATAAAATTATAGGATGGGAGAATAAATATTGTTTACTCAAAACTCGTTTGAAAATACTTGTGTGGTTATGGAATGCCGAGATGTCGGTGTTGAAGTGGAGAAATGGAGAATGGTGATGTTTATGAAAAATGCACATTGTGTCCTAGTACTATGATGACCAATCTTACCCTGTGCGACCACATTTACCCACATATGGGAAATGGCGTAGTCATATAATTTGCTCATATTAGTATGGGATGCCTCAACAACGAGGATGACCTCGTTCCATGAGGGGATGGTCATGGCGACCTACCCCCTGACCTGGGTCCTGGCATCTGAGGATGGGGGATTGAAGGGTTCGCTCGCCGGGCAGAACTACGAGTCCTCACACTTAGGTTTCCCGACGGGGGATCTGGACTGCGTGTCGATGGAAAGGTGGAAAATTTCGTAGCGGTAGGGTCCTATACTAGCATGAGCAAAGGACAGGCTATGGTCGGCGGCTTACTTCGCATACACCTTGTATGGCGAGACGTGGCGGACACGATGAGTTGCCGGATGAATGTGGGAAAAGCGTGCTAACTCTGCAGAGTGTAAAACTATTCGAATAGCCGAGAACTCGGATATGGACAGTGGTAACTTATCTTTTATTCATCATGGACGTCTCTGAACGACAACTGGACACTTCAGGGTACATCTTGTGGCAACCTGACTCTTCCGGGTACATAACACGGATTGCTTCAACGATTCTTGCACGGAGGAAGGTTAGCAGCTTCTTCCATCCAGGCGCATCGGTTGGCACATGGGCCGCTTGCCATGGGGGTCCTCAGGCACATGGTCTAGGACAGCCTCCTAGACCTCAAGATGCGTGAAAAGATGAGTATCCATGTTGTGGATACCCTGGAGAGCTTGTGGGACATGGCCAACCGATGCGCCAGGATGGAAGAAGCTGCTAACCTTCCTCCGTGCAAGAATCGTTGAAGCAATCCGTGTTATGTACCCGGAAGAGTCAGGTTGCCACAAGATGTACCCTGAAGTGTCCAGTTGTCGTTCAGAGACGTCCATGATGAATAAAAGATAAGTTACCCTCAAACCTGTTTTTGCAGTCCGTGCTATCTACTTCTCGGGTAACAGAACATGTGCGGAACTAGAAAGGCAAGGCTCGACCGTCGTGCGAGCACTCATGGGGTATCGACTCTCCCGGGGGTAAAAAGCGGTGCGCAGACCTGATACACCCCGGGGACGTGCGTGCCAACAGAGTGAGCGGCTTTTTGGGTATCGGTAGGGCTCGCGAGCGCATGCCTGACCTGTCAGGGCCTCGTGGGTAAGCTTACATCCCAGGAAGTTCCTCAAGGACGTGGAGAAAAGTAAAAACATGCTAAAGACAAATAAAAGCAACCCGAGAACTAGAGTAGCATAGCAAGTTCTAGCCTATTACAAGCAAGTTTTAATATGCTGGTACATGAGATCTGACGCAAAGTTTATTGGGGGGCACGAAATGCCCAAACATGGTGCAGGACAACTAAAGTGGCGGGAACTTCTTCATGGCGAGTGCGGTCGCGGGAGCTGACACCGCCTGGAGAGATGCCTCAGAAGGAGACGAGGCCAAGAAGTCCGGCAAGGCCACGCCCGGATTGGCCTCTCTGAAGGACGCCATCACCAAGGCCGCCGTCGCCTTGCTCGTCTCATGCTTGTCGCTCACAAGCCGGGTGACCATCTTGTTCTTGAAAGACCGGAGATCAGCGACTACTTCTCTGATAAATCTCGCGACGAGGGGCAGACTCTGGCGCTTTGGCTCCAACACCGGGGCTGCAATGGGCAGACTCAGCCGCTTCATTCGCGTCGTCGCCAAGTCGCAGGCGGCTTCAACCTCGGCGAAACCTTCCTGGTTAAGGCGGCGAAGCTCGGACAGCTCAGAAGATGCCTGGGAGTTGGCCTGGATCAGCTTCTGATGGCCTTCCTTCAGTGCTGCAAGCTCATTACCTTGCGCCTCCAAGGATTCTTTTAGCTCGGACATCTTCTGGCCGTCATTCTTGGCCTGCTGCTGCCAAGCTCGGACGGACTCCTGCTCCTGATGGAGTGCATTCTTGACATCTTCAATGGTCTGGGCGGCCTCCTGCTCTTTGGACTTCCAGAGTCGGATGTCCTTGTCCTTGGCCTCGAGCTCTTCACGGTGGCGGTCCTCTGCCTCCCTTAGGCGTCTCTCAGTTTGCTGCTCCTGCTGGAGTTTCTGGAGCTCCAAGGCTTTCTCCTTCTCAGCCAGTTCTGCCTCCCGGGAGGCTAGCTGTCGCTCTTTCGCCAAGAGAACTTTGCCTTGGCGCTCACTTTCGGCCTTCCGGTCTGCGTCTTTCTTCTCAAGAGCCGGGAGCAAGGTGGTGATCTGGGTGGCCAAGCGGTTCAGCTTGTCCATCCCCGTCTGGATCAGTTCCTCGACACTCTCGATGGTCCCCACAATGGCGGCCTCACGGTCGCACAAGTCTTTGCCCAGCTGAGATATCCCGCGGATGATGGCATCCATCGCATCGTCACCACTGATGGTGAACCCTGGAGTAGCTGCCGGGGGACCTCCCGGGGCAGGCACACTTTTCTTGCGGTTGGCGGCCAGGCTCTCCTTGATCTTCATCAGCGCCGCCATCTCCTTGCTGGCACCAGAGTCAGTGGAAAAAAGGCGAAAGTCGTTAACACCGTCCCAGTCATCAAGGAGCTCTCTATCAAGTCAATGCCTGAACCCGGAGCAGGGTTCGCGGTCTGCGTTCCCATTGCCCGCGAACTCGGGGCGCCCTTGGACACCTCTTGACCCTCTGAAGGCGAGAGGGAAGGTGGTTTCTCCTGGCTGGTCCCCCCATGAAGGCCCCCGGGAGAAAAGACGTTGGCCACTGAAGCGTCTGGGAGCAAAAGGATGTCAGGAAAAGCATTGGTGCGTCAAGAAAACGAAGTTACCCGCGAGCTCTGGGTTACCTGCTTGCTCGGGCGTCAGGGCGTCGAGCGCTTTCCCCGGGTGAGCTAGGGAGGTCGCCGTCACGCTCCCCACTCCGCTCCCTCGACGGCCTTCAAGTTCTGCTATGGGAGGGGGAAGCATGTAACATCCCAAATTTATAAACCAAGAAAAACTTAGTTTTACCAGACCCTAAAATTCAGAACCAACAAAAACTTTTTGAAATGTTTTGCCGATGATTGTGTTTTCCTTCCTATTGCTATGTTTGAACTGGTGTGACTTGTTGTTTGAGTTGTTTGACTAGAAAATCCAAGACCCAACCAATATAAAAATATGTTAAACTTGGTGATCATGTCATGACAAGAACAAAATATTCCATATATCTCCTCCACTCTTATTTGGACCAACTTATTCTCAAATGATGCTTTGTTTAGCAACAACCAAAATACCCACTCCTTGAGGGAATAAAAGTCTTCTCCAAGATTATATGTTTCCAAAATTATGGAGATATATATACTACCTCCAACCTTTCTATTTCCCTTGTATTGGTAGCCCTATTTTAAACTCATACTTTTTGGAAAACAATAAAGGTGGGAAGTGTGTTGCCCATATATTTTAGCAACCCTTTTTAAAAATATCAAATTATGAAATTGAGTTTTTCCCACCTTACTCCTGTCAGGATGACACTGGATCACCACCCCACCACTTGTCGGAGTGATTAAAAAAAACTTGGTTGAAAAATTTATAAACGATTGTCGAGTGTTGGTTGTTATTTCCTACCAACTTGATTGCTTGTGTGGTTAATTATTCAAATGTGCTTGAAAACTTTAGAGCACCCCTGACAACAATTTGGGAGGGGATTTGTTTATTCACACACTCCCAATAAAAACACTAACTAAAAGAAAAAGGTCTCACTTAAATTTCCCACCCTATCTACATCCCTATTTTGCTATAACCATTATTTTATTTTATAAAATCCTGGAATGAGATGCAATAATAACCATCTCATTATCATATTACCCTTTCCTCAAAATATCTAATTACACAAATATTTTTCAATGTGTCAAATTCCAAGATCCCTTCTTTAAATCTTTAAGGGTTATTAGGATTACGACACAAAAATATTTCAAAGAAATTATTCTTTTCAAACAAAACTTCAGTGGAGTGACATAAGGATCACCCCCACTTTGCTATTACATCTTTTCTCTCTCCAAGAATATTTCTTAAAATCCAAGATTAAAATTCTATATCTTTCTTTATTATTCTCAAAACCACAAAATGTGCTATGTTGCACATATCAAATAAATTCTACCACCATACCAAAAATCCATGTTTATACATATAAATCAAAGTATGGAAATAAATCAGAGAAATTTGAATTTAAATTTGGTTCATGCTTTTCATCGAACACATGGTGGGCACTGCCCGTGTTCTTCCTCAAATCCTTGAAACCGAAATCAAACCGATCGATTGGATGTTTCCTCCGTCGATTCCTCACTGCCACACTCCCCTCTCACCTCACTGAGCCACCAGAGCAAGGGGAGAGCGAGCAATTTGGTCGAAGGACCCGTGGCCATGCCCGTGCGCACGCCACCGCACTGCCCATGCCAGCCGATGGTGGCGTGTCGAGGAGAGCAGCCGCACTGGCCCCTCTCTGCGTCTTCCGTCACCTCACCTCTCTCCACACCCGACAGAATGGAGAGGACCGCACCCTGACGCCCAGCCTCGCCGTACCCCCCCCTGCAGCCGTGCGCCGCTCACCGTGCTCTGGCCGCGCGTGGACGCCGACGCCAAACTTCACCCCCACGGCACCCCAGCTCGTGTGACCCATCACCGACGCGCTCCTGTCACGCCTCAACTTCGCGGACACGCCCACACCACCTCTGGAGCCCTGCAGCGACGCCATCGATCCATCGCACTCCGCTGACCCGCCATGGATGCCGTGCGTCCCGAGCTCACCCCCGAGCCACACGCGACCCCTCTCTCCCTCTGAGTCCCAGCAGAGCAACCCCACTCCGTAACCGCCCAGTACCACCGCCAATGCCGTGCTCTCCCACTCTCCAAACCCTCCTACACCCTGTCCACGGCACGCCGGCGATCGGCAATAAAAAGCCACCCCGCACCCGTGCCTCCACACCCCGCCATTACTCTCCCCAGCACTCCCCACTCACTCTCCACCCCTCATTACACCGCTAGGAGGGCGGTGACGCTCTCTCGAAGCCCCAGCCGCCCCCGAGCTTCCTCGAGTTTCCGCCGGAGCCGAGGTTGAGGTCGAACACGGCCAGGCCGTGACTCGCTTCCCCTCTCTCCTCTCTGGCCTGCATCTTGCTCTCCATTACCACCGCACCCTCAAGCACCCTTTCTTCCTCTGTTTCATGCACAGACGCATCGCTGAGAACCCGCCGGAGTTGGCGCACGGCCGAGGCAACGGAGGATGTCGCCGCCGACGCCAGGAGCTTCCCCATCAAGCTCCATTCACCTCCCGAGCTTCCCCACGACCTCCGCCGTCGAACGCCACCCTCTCCACCGTCCCCAGGCTCCCAGGTACCCCCACTGGCCACCCTCGCCGTCGCCGGAGCCACGGCTCCGTCGTACTCCGATGGTCGAGGAAGAATAGATCCTGCGTCGTTGGATTTAGATCCAACGGTAGCTTACCGTTTGGTTAAGTAAGAGACTGACGAGCGGGCCCCGCTCGTCAGACTTTTAAACATTATCCGTAGCGCACAAATTAAACCTGAGTCACTGACGGGTAGGACCCACCTGTCATGTTCTTCAACATTATCCAGAGGAGATTGATTTTCAAATCTATTTCTCTCTGGAAATTCCAGTACTGGACCTAGTTTAGAAATTCAATATCTCGAGATTTCGGAATCCAAATAAATCAATTAAATATGTTCTGGAAAGCTTATGAAATTCTTCAACTCACCAAAGTGGTCTCATCTCATTTAAATAAATAATAAAAGTGTATTAATAAAAATTCTCCAGAAGGTTTAAAACACCAAACCATTTGTTTCTGGAGTTATATTAGTCCAATTAACTTGAAACCAATTTTGGTAGCTTTGTATTAGGATTCTTTAGCTCCCCAAATTTTGGTAGAATTAATGGAGCAGTGTAAAATCTTTAGCATGTGGTTGAACCTTAGTAAACCCTTCTGCACTAAACCAATTAGTGTGAATTAATAGTAGGTCCAATTAAGCTAAAACCAATTTTGTTAGGTCACATTCAACCAAGGTTAGTTATCCCTAAAAGAATTTAAATTTTGGAGCAACCTAAGTTGTTTGGTAGCTAAAACTTGATTAAAAACCTTCTGAACTAAAACAAACTAGTCGTCAACCCGTGCATTCGCACGGGCTACTAACTTATTGTCATCTATAGTTTTTTTTTTAAATATTAAAATACTACTTCAAAATTATGCATGTGTTTTATACGTTGGGCAACTTCCAACTTAATTCTAGCTTTCAAGCCCAAAACAAAAGAATATCATATATCTCGACGTACTTCCATGCACAATTATAAAGATACTTTAAGTAAGAAATTAGTCGATCAGATGAAATCCTTATAAACATTTTAGAATAGTATACTTCCGAATATTTATTCAAATATGTGAAAAGTGTTAGAAGAGGAGAAGCTACTTGGTTAACAATGGATACTTCTATACATCTTTCCATTATTCCTTTCATACATTCGGAATGTCAAACATATTTTTTTCTCAAATGTACTACGTTGAAGTAGAATTGTGAAGTGTTATTGCTTTAGACGCACAATTGTGCTATTTTGTGACTAAATTTTGAACACATGGGTTCTTTTACACGTTGTAGGGGGTTGCATTCGATAACCCTAAATTTGTATTTTTATAAACTTTAAAGTTTAGTTTACATATACATTTTAAATTTTGCTAGCTCATCTTATTATGGTTGGGATGATGATTTGAATGAACTTAAGTACTGTTGTCCTGGATAACAATTAGAACTTGCGTTCGACTAATGGGAAATTATGTCTATGCATGCAATGTTCTTGAAGAAAATCACCACTATTTTCTAAAAACGATGTAGCTCAATCCCGATGATTGAGTTAGCCAAACCTGACCGTGAATCACTTGTCTACAACAATCACATGCATGGTCCGTATAGTAGCGATTAGTGTTAGATACTATTAGCATATTAGAAATGATGAATTTACAATAAAAATTGGACAATTCAAATACCCAAGGAATTTCCTCCCATTATGGATGGTTTACTATCAGACACTTGGGTTATGTTATATACGTAATGACATGTTAAAATTGAATAAAAAGTAAATGGAGTAGTCCTTACATGCATTTGTATGCTTGCATTGCTGGCGACTCAGGATGATCCTCGATAGTGGTTATCAATACTGAACGTCATAAAAAGGAACCGAGTAATTTTGACGTAAATCTGTTACATAAGTAAGAGAAAGAAGCATTAGTATCATTTATAACTTTGAATGTTGGAACCATCTTGACAGGTATAACTGCGGAAGACACTCAAAAGGATGAGCAATCAAAGTATGTGCTTGTTTTCCCATATTTGTTAACCTGCAGGCTGCAGATAAAAGATTACCAAAAGGATGTGTCAAAAACCATTCTCTCCCAGTTTTTACCCATGTGGATTCCATTTTTAACACTTGGACCTGAGTCGCACAACATTTATTTCGTGTGGGGACTATTAATAGATTATTGGTTCATTGGTTACCTGGAGTTCTTTTGAATTTTAATTCTTACAGGTTCAGATTGGCGGTTATTATTTCATTATATTTTTGCATACCTGAGACACAAAAAAATATGCATGTGAAAATTTTCCTATAAGAACGTGCCTTCGAAACATGCTGATTTATATGGGTGAATCATCTACGCTAGTCAAGATCGAGCTGGACGAAAATGTGACCTTCATGTTCACGCGGATTTGAGCAAATGGCAATGCACATGGAAAAAGTGAAACTGATCAAGAGAAACCCACCTTAATTTTTTCATGGGGAATAGAGGTGTTAGATACTGGCTAAGAAACATGGTATGTGGATTATTAGTTACACACGCCTCTACGAATCTTTCTACCAAACATTATATGTCATCTCAGAAGAAGAAAACCATGTTGATATATGTTTTTTTATGGTGAGATAAGTAAGATGTGAACCACACAGTAAAATGTTTTCTGTCAATAGTATGATGTTTGTAGAAACTCGGCAGACGTGACTAAATATTCTGGATAGCAGGACGAAAATATAGATTTTTTACAACTATTTGGTACCTGTCCGGTGAGCAAGACCAAATGGCAGTAGGTTCGGTTTTACTTGTACATCAGCCAAATAGATTCCTTGCTCCAACTTGATACGCATCAATAGTCCAGGCTACGGTATACATAGAAAATTCGTCACATGATTATAGCGGAAAGACAAATTAAGCCAAAACTACAAATTATTATTTATATTCACCTGCAAAAAAGGCTATATAATTAAGGAATTGAACTGCAACCCTGTAGTTAATAGTACACTCAACTAACTGAGTATTTAAAATACGTATTGATAATATATCTGCTTCCCTTTCCATGTCAGTTAACAAAACTACGGTAGTTAGTCGGACAGCTGCTAGTATAGATCTACCGCAAATTGAAACTGTGTTTAGTCAGTCTACTGATTCCTGCATGAAGATCTGCGGGCATGGCGTGCTTGTGCACCATCAGGAGACAACGGCGTCGTCCAGGCTAGGTCTGTAGGTCTTGACGATTAGAATATTGAAAATTAGATGAGTAGGTCTTGACGATTAGAATATTGAAAATTAGATGAGATGAGAAGCACCGGAATTAAACAACCATATTTGATTCTGAAGAAGCTAAAACGAAGCAAGGGCATAGGATTGAGTAGAGGAGAAATTTGACCGGGAACTTCCACAGGTAGGCAAGTGCAAACTACAGAATAAGCCATACGCTTGCACCAATAGGATCGGACCAATGCATCCATGAACAAACCGAACCACTTCTCTTGAATTTATGGATCAAAGATTTGGACGGATCTAACTGGGAAACGTTTCTGCTGCTGGAACCTTTACCTGAAATCCAGCGAGATTGTTCCTGGAGCGGAAACTGCTTCCGCTGATGGGTGCCTCATAGTGACCTCCGGCCGTCCGTGATGCATCGACGCCTGCCATCACCTGCGTGCAATCTGTATGATAGACTGACAAAGGGGAAAAGGCTTTGCGTGCATGTGACTAATTAATTAAGGACTCCTCGAGGATGGTTGCGAGATTCGAACTCGAGCCTAGAAAGGTACTCCAGAATAGTCACGCCTCACGCGCGCGTGCGGCTTGGACTCTTAATCCAATGGCTTTAGATTGATTACGGTTAGATCGGATAGACTAAATTTTCTAAAACTTGAGGATTAACGTGGAGCCTCGTATGGTGCCTCCAATTAGTAAATATAAGATGTGTAGGGAGTTTGATAACTCCAAATGACCTCAATCCAATTGGGTTGTCTTCTACACATCAGTAGCTACCCATAGAATTTTAGTTTAAATTTTTGTGACCAACGTAGATTAAATGGTGAATTAAATGGTGTACAACTAGTTTCTGCCTTAGTTTGAAAATAATTAAATAAAAGTTAATTCAATTAAATTGAAACCACACTGTGTTGCTTGAGGTATGCAGTGGCTATTTATAGCCTTTGTGATGGTGTGGTTATGTTGATGCTTGAGTTAGTGTAGTGATTGTTTGCTTTGCTTGTTTAACGTTTAGACGATACCGCCGACGGATTCATCGAGGAAGGAAGTTTCGTTGAACCCGAAGATCAGGACCAGTACAACTTTGTTGAGCAAGGCAAGCTACTTCACTGAGATTGCATCTATATACATCTATTTTGATTCACATGTTTTACGTATAAGAAGCATAAGTGATTTACGTGGTGTTTGCCACTAAGGTTATGATTTTGAAAACCCCTTTTTCAAAATACAGGTACATTATTGAGACACCCGATATAGAGGTGTTAGTAGTGTGCAGTCATTTCTAAATGTATTTGTTTTTACTCAAAAGCTTTCTATGAAACTCTCTTGGTGAGATCACGATCCACCCAAGTTTTGGTCAAAAGTATTTCGCTATGGAAATGGGAAATGATTGTGAAAACCTTTTCAAAAGTTTATGAAAAACTATTTTGCCACTCTATGTAGAAATATCAGTTTGTTTATATAAAACTATAGGATGGGAAAAACATTGTTTATTCAAAACTCCTTTGAAAATCCTTGGATGAATTATGGTATGCCGAGATGTCGGTGATGAAATGGAGAAATGGAGTATGGTGATGTTTATGAAAATGCACATTGTGTCCTTGTACTTACATCCCCAACCGAAAATCTGTGCGACCACATTTACCCACATATGGGCAAGGGCGTAGTCATATAATTTGCTCGTGTTAGTACTGGATGCCTCAACAACGAGGATGACCTCGTTCCATGAGGGATGGTTTGGTGACCTACCCCCTGACCTGGGTCCTCTTAAGTGAAGTCTACCGGAAGCCGGTATGAGTGTATGGGAGAAAGAGGATTGAAGGGCTCCCTTGGGTCCGCCGGACAGAACTACGAGTCCTCACACTTAGTTTCTGAGGATTTAAGTGTCGATGGAAAGTGTCGTAGAGGCAGGGTCCTATACTAGCATGAGCAAAGGACAGGCTACGGCCGGAAACTCGACTTCGCATACCCCTGGTATGGCGGGACGTGGCTGACACGATGAGTGACCGGATGAGTGTGGGAAAAGCGTGCTACCTCTGCAGAGGGTAAAAACTATTCGAATAGCCGAGTCCTCGGATATGGACAGTTGGGAAGAACTGCTAAGACCATGTGCAAGATTTACAAAGTTTGAGACTTGAAAAGAAAATGGAGATGTTTTATGCAACTATACCGTCAGGGTGGTACGAGGTTGCTGGGAAATAAGTGACCATGAAGGGGATAGGATCAGGAAAAGGGGGAGTTTTGGGAGAAATGGACAAGACGGTGATTTTCGAGGAAAAAGTTTTAAAAGAGATTTCTTACCTTTTTAAATAAAAGGTATATTTCCGCGAAAAAGACTTTTAAAAGACTTCTTACCTTTTTCAACAAAGATAGTGAGAAAACTACTTTCCAAAAAGGTTGTTTCCAACCAGTATAGTGAGAAACTACTTTCCAAAATGTTTTGTCTTCAACAAGATTAAAAATCTACTCTTCCCTTTTCAATAAAGGCATATAGATGTTTTTGTTTAAAAATAAAGATTTTATGTAAGATTATCAAAACTTAGTGCATGCTCAAGTTGGGGTAGTTTGCGAGTACAATCAAATGTACTCATATTGGTTTCGTCCCTGGCTATTGTCTTAGCCAGATTTTTAAGAGGAGCAGTTCGAAGAAGAGGAGTTCACCGGCGTCTTTGCGAACTAGGGCGCTTCCCAGTCAGCTGCCTGTAGGGTTAAGGCGAATGACTTGGGCTCCACGTTGTTTGGTGATTTCCGCTGCAAGAACCTGTTGAAGCTTATGACTTCAATCACGTAAGTATATTTATTCGGTATTTATGGATGTCCTGTGATGCCAATTCAAGTTATGTGCAACAACAGACTGATCATGGGATTGTTGCAGGAAACATAACGAGTATCTCGGATAGCTAATCCGGGGTCCTCACAAAGCATCCCTCCTCCACCGGCTCCAAGGCTCGTGGCGGTGTCGTCCTCCGCCGTGTCACGCCGTCTCTTGCCAGTACCCAAGGAAGGAGAACCCCTGCACCAACACTCGGTCATTTTCCTTGGGGAAGGCAAGGAGTGCAAAGTGCAAGAAAAGAGTGAAGAAGAGGCTTACTCTTGGGTGCGCTTGGTACCCATTGACGGAGGGACATCTGCCGACGCAGCAGAAGATGCCTGTGGGCTCGCTGGCGTCTCTCCCAAGGCAGCAGGTGGCTCCACCACGGGGCGGAGCAGCCCCCTCCTCGTCATCATCTTCATCATCGTCATCGCTGCCAACAGGGTCGTCGCCAGCTTCCTCGTCTCTGTCGGAGGCGTCGGTCTCGCGCCCGTCACCTCTGTCGTCATCGTCAGAGCCGGAGAATTCCTCTTCGGATTCCTCCTCGCTCTCCTCGTTGGACTCCCAGCATTCTCCTTCTTCAGGGCTGGAAGGTTCCCTGACCTTGCGGGTCTTCACCACAGGAGGTCTGGGCCCGTGATCAGCCCGGCCTACGATACCAAAAGCATTGCAGACCGGCATCTGCGCCAGGATCTTGTCCTTCTCCGGGTCGTTGCACAGGGGCAGAAACCCCTTGGGCAGCTGGTACTTGACCCCTGGAGTGAAGGTCCCTCTCACACTATCCCGGACAAGGTTTTCCTCCATGTCGGGACACCTCAGGCGAGAAGGATCCCCGGGGCCCTGGAAGTTCCAGGCCGGGTGCGGGCGCTTCTGCAGCGGCGCGAGGCGATTGCGGAGGAAATGAGCGACAATGGCGGCTCCGGAAACTTCTTTCTCGCGAAGAAGTTTGAAGCGCGCCACGACCGCCGAGAACTGTTCATCCTGCAAACTGACACTTCTCCAAGTGTCCAGATCCACGGGACGCTCCGTCGGCTCCTCCAGCTGAGCATCAGCTTCTGGCACCCCGACCAAGAACCAGTGATCCCTCGACTCTTCCCATCTGGATTTGGTTTCCATGAGGGGGAAGGCCCACTTGATGTTCGGACGGAAGCAGAACGTGACGCTGCCTCCCATCCAGCCTTGGCCCCCAATGCGAGGGTAGAAGAAATGGCGGAACAGCGCCACGGATGGCATCACCCCGACGAACGCTTCGCAGGTGTAGGCAAAGACCGCCAAGTCGAGGATGGCGCCGGGCGTCAGATGCAAGAGCTTCAGCTGATACGCGCGCAAGATCTCCATGAAGAAATCCGAGAAAGGGGGGACGAGCCCCATCATCATGAAGCTGTCGAAGATGGGGATCTGCTTGGGTGTCCTGGTCGCCGACGGCGGAAAGACCTCCGACGCTTTCCTTGCTGGGACACCATCGGCACCAGCGGACTCCATCACCCCGAAGTGCCCCGCTTTCCGCATCATCTCCGCGTCACCGGCGAAGCAGCTGGGAAACAAGGCCTTCTGTTTCTTGATCTCGGCCCGCTCGGCGTTGCGCGCCGATCTCCGCCGCGATCTCTTGGTTTTTGGGGACAGCGGCTTCTCGGTGGGCGAGGCCTCCGCGCTCCTCTTCCTCCGGCCGAGAACTTTCACTCGGGCCATTGGAGTAGAAGGGAAATTGGTGCAATGGCGACAAGGGGAGGCGGCGGAGCAGAGTCTGGAAGACGAAGGTGGAGGCGGCGATTTGGGGATTTCGGCGAATCTGGAGAGGTAACGGCTACAGTGGAAGCCAGTCGTGGCTTATAAGGCATCCCACACGTCACGTCGCGGCCCCATTACTCCGACGGACGTGTGGATCGAGGGGGCGTGCCGATTTCTGCGCATTTCGCCCGTTGGATTCCAGGATAAGCAATGGGTCCGGCTGAATCGCAACGTTCGCCGTGATTCAGTCAACAGGACCCGGGGGCTCGTCTCTACCTCGCCACGGCGGGTCCCCAACGGAGCTGAGAAGACCAGGTACCCGGGACCCACTTTGACCTATCTTTAGGCCATGGCCCCAGCAGCTGGAGTAAGAGCCACCGGGACCATGCCCGGGGGCTACTGTCGCAACAGTGGAACATGGGGTTCCCCTAGTACTGCCAAAGTGGGTGCACCCCATGTGGGCCCAAGTTGAAGATGGACAAGACCAAGACTCAAGTCAAGCTGGCGGGTTCACCGTCAAGACACGCAAGGCCTGCATCGACTAAGGGCTCCGGTCCTGGGGACCTTCCGGGTCCCCGAATCAAGCACGAAGGCCAGGAAGGACCCGAGAGCCCGAGTTCCCGGCAGGAGGCCAGGCTCCCTCCCGGGTACCTCCTACGTACCTGTGGATAAGCACTCCACCTCACCACGGAAGACTTGGGAAGTAAGGCGAAGGCAGCGCGGGTGGGAAGCACGCCCCGTGGTGGTGTCAGCTCCTGTCCACCCCCAAGGCGGACGCTCCCACCTAACCCAAGGGAGACGCTAGGCTGAGGAGAGGCCACGTCTCCCCCTAAACTAGATGAGGAGGGTCCTTCACCCCGAAGGACCCTCACGCCCCTCACGTGACCCTGTGGCAACCCCTTAGCCTATAAAAGGAGGACCAAGGCACGGAGGAGGGGGAATGTCGGATCAAGGAGGAAGACAAGCTAGAACCAGAGCAAGACTAGACTAGGGCTGCGAAGGTAGAGATGAAGGTGATCTCCTCCGGGTCAGGATCTGTCCTTCTTCTACCTCGGGCCAAAACCCTGCCGGGTACCCTGCCCGGGAGGTTCCATTGTACACCATACTATGAAGAACTCATCAATCCAGACATGCAGGAGTAGGGCTTTTAGCCTCCGGGCGGCCTGAACCTGGGTAGCTCCTTGTGTCCCTTTGGTTGCATGCTTTGATCGTGGAGAGGAGAGCTTGATCTAGACTCCGCCCAAGAAGACGATTCTCAGCCTCCTTCGCGCCCCGTGCCGAACCTAAAAGGGGGTATCCTATACTCCCGGTGTCCGTGCAACGAGACACGACATGTTGCCTCACTACATTTAAAATTTTGATACACTTATCAGCTCACTAACTTAAAACTTTGCTTAAAAATTGTAGATGGCACTCCATTGGACCGAGTTCGTTCAGCTTGAGAGGGACAGCAAGTTGACGTTCGAGCAGGACTTGTTCGAGTTGAGCAAGCTGTTAGGTCGCCCCGCTCCAGAGTTCAAAGGAGCTCAGGTTGACGTTCATGGAGTCGGGAGACTGAGTTGGCTCATCGAGTCGTCGGTGTCGTGGGTTTGTCACGTCAGGTGTCATAGATGACTTCGTAGGTGTGGGATTATGCGAGTCAAGCATCTCCGAGCTTGGGATCGCAGGAACAAAGATCAACACAGATTTACCCAGGTTCGGCCCCCTCAATGTGAGGTAAAAGACCTACTTCCTGCCTACCCTAGATTGGTATTGATATGATAATCGAGGTGTTACAATGGAGGCGATCCGATCTGGTACTCGCCGTATGAGCTAGGGTTTGGGGCTTGATAGCTTGACCCGCTCTAAGTCCTGCGAGTCCTCTTTATATACACAGAGGCTCGCTAGGTTACAAAAGGAAACTTCCCCATAAGGAATACATCCACAGAGGCCTACTCGGAGACTACTTGGTCTTCACGTCCTCCGGGATATGTCTTCTAGATCTTTCTCCTTATGGCGGTTCAATATTGGGCTTGTCCCAAGTGGGCCTTCGTCCGTGCGAGTAAGTTAAGTCGCACTGGGCCGCGGGTTAATCCAGAAAGTATTCCCCCGACATTAGCCCCCAAGATTGGTTAGGACTTTACGGTGAGAATCTTCTGACCTCTTGAAATGGTCTCTGAGCCGCACTGTAAACGTTCTGACCAATCTCCTGACTTATGCGATTCAGAGCTGTGACTCATCTGCGCGACTCATCTCTCTTCTGGAAATATTCTGTTTCCTTTAATTGCGGACCGTTACTCGTTTTGCGGGCGCAAATTGTGCCGTTGGTTGCGAGCACAGATAATGCCGTTAGTTGCGGGCCCCTTCAGTTATAAGCTGCGGCCACCTAGGTCATTATCCATTTGCCCTTGCAATCTTCTCATCCCTAGCCGCGCCGTCTTCTTCCTCGACCCGAGCCTAGTTCCCCAATCCAATCTCCCCTCGCAATGGCGCCCAAGGCGAAGCCATCTGACGAGGCGCAAGATCTCCTGCAACTGGGAAGGATCCTGGGTAACGGAGGAAACTCTTGCAGATCTGGCCGAGGCTGGCTTCTTGCCGCCGAAGGAGGACGGCGTCTGGCGGGCGCCAGGCGATGAAATCGAGCCGCGCCCCAAGCCCAACGAGCTGGTGATGTTCGTGGAGCACGTGGAGCGTGGATTCACGCCGCCAGGTTCTCCCTTCTTCCGCAATTTGCTGCAACGCCTAGGCCTCCGTCTTCACGACATCGGGCCCAACTCAATGCTCCAGGTGAGCAATTTTCATGTGCTGTGCGAGGATTATCTTGGCATAGCCCCCAACATCGATCTATGGCTGGCCTCTTTCACCTGCAACAGCCAACTTGTCTCCAAGGGTGGCGCCTACGTTCAGGTCGGCGCCATCTCTCTTCAACGCCATAGGAACTCTTGCCTTCCCAAGCTAGCCCTGGCGAATCGACCCAGGGCTTGGCAAAAATCTTTCTTCTATTGCCAAGATACTTCACCGGAGGGCGAAACTCGCCTTCCCTCCTGGTCTAACACCCTCTTCGTGCCTACCGAGGCACTGAAATCAAAACCCCGCGACTCGTCCATGTCCTTCATCAATGAGTCGCTGATCAAAGTCCGCGCCTTAATAGGTCATGGTCTTACTGGCCTTGATCTTCTCTCTTGCTGGACCAAATGGCGCATTCAGCCCGTGAGTCCACGACAGCGATCCTTCCTTGAGTGCACAGGCACCTCTGCTGACGTTGATCGTATCAAGGCTTCGGACTGGAGGCCTGAGGATTGGGTGGAATTTGTCACCCGCGTGACTGAGGAGAAGGACATCTCCTTCGATAAGGTGGGGCTTGCCCCTTTCAGTGTTAACAACAAGCCTTTTGAGGTAACTCCTCTTCTCTGTCTTTTCGCCTTCGTAGTTGAGTCGCATTCCTTTTCTTAATACTGCAACTTATATCTTCCCTGATCCAGGCTGATGAGAACTACTGGTCGCTGCCTGCGACCGTCGCCGGCACTGCTGCTCCCAAGCGTGCCGCACGAAAGAAGTTGCTGCCCACTCTAGAGGGCAGCGAGACTGCTGATATCCCTTCTGTTGCTTCTGCGGCCTCAGATGGTGAAGAGACTGAACTGGACGAGGATGACAGTCCAGTGCCAGCCGCGAGTTCTGTTGCCGCGGCTGGACCAACTCCCCGTAGAGCCTCCAAGAGGCTATCTCGTGAGGAACCAGAGGTTGATGCTCTGGAAAACCCTGAGGCCACGAAGCGTCGCAAACCTGCTACGGGCGCGACCTCCTCCTTGCCAGGCGTGCTTTCAAAGCCACCGCCTCTGCTGAAGAAGACATGGGTCCCCACTCTGGTAATTTCTGCTGTCTTGTCATCTTGAATGCTTATTCTTTTTCCTCTACTGACACGCAAAACTTCTGTCGTAGATTCTGGGACCCAAGGCCTGTCCTCACCGTCAAGCGGTGAACTTATGGCCTTTGTGAAGATGGCTCCAGAGTTAGTAACTTTTCCCTGTGCTTATAATACTTTTATTCTGGCTTATGTGCTTCTTCTTCACACAATGCCTTGCTTTTTTGCAGAAGTGCGGCTAAACCCGCGACTGAGCCTGGAACCGCGGTTGAGCCGCATTTATCACCTGCGGCTCATACCGCCATGGTAGAGGGCGTGGCCACCACTGATGACCTGGCCACGGTCCCTGTTCTTGACACAGCCACCCAAGAGGTGGCTCTGGAGGATAGAACGGATCCCCTTATGATCCAGGACGTGGAGAAGGTCAACCCCTCCTCCATAGATGTAATGGCCAAGGATGCTGATACGCCAGTGATTGAGTCGCCAGTGGCGGACAGCCTGCGGTCGCCAATTCTGCATGCTGAGGTTGCTTCTTCCTCCTCCACAAGCCGCGCTGAGAGACTGTCAGAGGCTATCATTGCCTCAAATGACAAGCAAGCCATGGAGCTCCGCAAGGCACTGTCTGACCTGTCTGCGGCTTATAAGGTAAACTTCTATCTCCAGTTATCTGTCTCTAGCCCCCAAGGATCAAGTTTCTTCTTTGACTGTAAAGGGAGACTTGATGCTTCTCTTTTAGCTGTTGATATATACTTACTAACTGATGTACCCTTCGTAGGAGGAACTAAGCTCCATAACAGCTGCCAAAATTGCCTTGGAAAAGCAGCTGGGGGATACTCCCTCTGAACTGGAGAGGCTGCGCGAGCTCCTTGGCCAGCGTGACGCTGAGCTGAAGAAGAGGGAAACCAGGATGGGCGAGCTATCTGATGAAAGCTTCAAGTTATCTGAGCAAGCCAAAGCCACCGAGCTGCGGCTTAAAACTGTTGAAGAGAAGTTCCAAGAGAGGGTCCAGCAGCTGGAGCTCCAAGTCAGTGCTCAGAAAGACGCCATTGCTGATGCAATGAGGACGCAAGGCTTAAGGCTGTTTCCATTGGCGAGCTTGAGAAAAAGTTGAAGAAAGTTTCTGATGCCCATAACCTTGTCCACGCCAAAGTGTGCATCATGACTCAAGAGTTAACTGGTATGTGTTGCGACTCATATCTGCATCTGTTTTCTCTACTATCTTTGCCTGTGTGTTGTAGAGCTGACGGAGACATGCCTCGATGTAGGTGAAGATGCCAAGGAGCAGCGCGGCAGTACTCAAGAACAGCTGGAGTATATCCGCGATTTTTCGCGAAGAACTTGTGACGCCATGAAATCACTGTCTAAGTGCCTGCTGCCGACCAAGCCAGTCCCCGGTGATTCTGAAGGGCTGCTGAAAAGACTGCTTAGGGCGCCTCAGTTCTTTTTGGACTGGAAGGAGTCCTCAGCTCGCACCGGCGCGGCTCATGTTCTTGCTTTGGCCAAGACGTACTATCCTTCTTTTGATGCTGCCAAGGTTGCAAAAGGTAGGCCCTCGAAGAAGGTGGATGGCACCGAACTGACGGCCTCAGAATATGCGACGACTTGGAAGGATATGCGCGGCCACGCGACTGAACTGGTGGAGGGGATAGATCTTGCGACCTATATGGGCAAGTATAATGCAGATGGAAGCAGATGGGAGAAGTTACCCGCTCCGTCATCCAGTGCGGTGATTCCGCAGGAAAAGAACCCCTCTCCAGGCGTATCCAGCTCTGCAGCCCCCAAGCCCGCGACTGAAGAGCCCTCCAGCGAGCCTGCGATTGCTCCTTCTGGCAAGCTTGGTAAGCCGCCTGTTCCTCCTTCCCACCGGCCAAAAGCTGCGCACAAGTGAAGAAGAGAAAACAATGGTTTGATGATCTTGGCCCTTAGCGGTCTGTAATAATTGTTAGAATTTATGTGTCATAAGACAATATTATGGTTTGCTTAAGTACTCTTGGCAGTACATGTTTCGACCAATAGGCTGGTCCTTATGATTTGTCTCGGTTTTTCCTCACTTAGGCCCTTGCGCGGCTCAGTATTTCCCAGGTAAAAAGTGCGTGTTCAGGGTCGAGAGCGGCCATGATAGGCAATCAAACTCGATTGACGCCGCACCCCCAGTACTTTGGCCGCATAGTGCAAGTCGCATCCAAGAGAGGTTGAGTATAATCACGATAAATGCCACTTGTTTGGCGATCCCAAGGAATAGGCCGCGCTAAAAAGCTGCCGCACCCCCAAGGGACCAATGATTAAAAAATAAAAGACTCACAGCTCAATTGGTAGTTTGAGATGCTTTATTTCAGAATCATTATATGATACATAGGGTCGGTCGCGCCTAGGTGGCGACCAGAAGTGATGCTTGGGTCGGTTGCGCCTAGGTGGCAACCAGAGATGTTACATGGGTCGGTCGCGCCTGAGTGGCGACCAGAATTGGGTCGGTTGCGCCTAGGTGGCAACCAGAGATGTTACATGGGTCGGTCGCGCCTGAGTGGCGACCAGAATTGGGTCGGTTGCGCCTAGGTGGCAACCAGAGATGTTACATGGGTCGGTCGCGCCTGAGTGGCGACCAGAATTGGGTCGGTTGCGCCTAGGTGGCAACCAGAGATGTTACATGGGTCGGTCGCGCCTGAGTGGCGACCAGAATTGGGTCGGTTGCGCCTAGGTGGCAACCAGAGATGTTACATGGGTCGGTCGCGCCTGAGTGGCGACCAGAATTGGGTCGATTGCGCCTAGGTGGCAACAGAGTGTCATGGGTCGGTCGCGCCTGAGTGGCGACCAGAATTGAAATTTTTAGCCCTGAGTGGCCAGCTTGATGATGTAAACTCTTAATAATTTTGCTGCGGCTGCTGATGGCAACTCGCGACGCTTGGGATGTGTCCTTATTGGCAATGGCTCGTAGCCTTTGACTTCCTTGCCTCCCTTGCGGCCGTAATCTGAAGTCGCAAGTCAGGCAGGTGCCTCTTGGCCTTCACGATGTCATCAAAATTCTCCTGCGACTCGCGCATGGGCGCGCTCTCTGCGATGCAAGCTGCTCTGGCTATGGCCTTGTCGCCTTCTTCACATTCTTGAGCTATTCTTTTGTCGCCATTGATGGTGATGACACCCTAGGGCCTGGTATTTTAAGCTTTAGGTACACATAGCACGGCCTAGCCATAAACTTTGCGAATGCTTCTCTGCCAAACAGCGCATGATATGGGCTCTGGAAATCTACAACCTCGAACCAAATGTACTCGCTCCTGAAGTTGCTTTGTGTCCCAAAGGCGACCTCCAAGTTAACTCGCCCCAATGGCTGAGCTGATATGCCTGGCACGACACCATGAAACGTTGTTCTTGATGGGTGTAGCTGCTTTTCTTGAAGGTTCATTCTTTTGAAGGTTTCATAGTATAATATATTGATGCTGCTGCCTCCATCCATCAGTACTTTGCTCAACTTGTACCCTGCGACTTGAGGGGCAACCACCAGCGCGAGTTTTCCCTCTTCATTTATTTCTCCTGGGTGATCCTCGCGGCTCCAAACTACTGGTTGCTCGGACCACTTTAGCCACTGTGGGACGGCTGGTACTATGGCGTTAACAGCCTGATTGCGTCGTCGCAGCTTTTGTTCCCTCCTTGAAGTATTCACCACAATGGTATGATACTGACCCAACTGTTTTGGGAACTGTGGCTGATCTGGCTGCGGATTTGGGACGGCGTTGTTGCTGTTGTTGCCTCCGCCATGTTTACCTTCCTCGTTGTTTTGATGATTGAAGTTTGTGTTGAGTGGCTGTCCATCCTTCCACTTTTTGTAATGATAACACTGTGCCTTCGTGTGGTTGGGTGGTTTCCCATCTTTTCCTATATGGATGTCGCAGGGGCGGTTGAAAACCTCTTCCAAATTAACTGGGTGAAAATTCCTTCCTCTGCTGCTGCTTTGTTTGTAACGAGTATTCGTATTTGCGACTAACCCTGAGTTTCCTTCCTCGTTTTTGCGCTTGTTATAACTCGCATTGGCATTGCTAGCTTGCTGTTGTTGAGGCTTGCTACTGGCCTTCTTTCCCTTGCCAGTGTTTTCCTCTTCCTCCCCATCAGATGCGTCCCTGGTTTTATCCGAGCTAGCATACTTGTTGGCCGCCGCCATTACCTCGCTTAGGCTCTTGACTTTATCCTTCATGCGACCTAGTTTGTGGACTAGCGGCTCAAATTTGCAATTTTTCTCCATGACAAGGACTGCTGAACTGGGTGGTATGTTGTCTGAGGAATGTATGATCTCTGCGACCCTTCTCATCCAGTGGCGACTCGACTCGCCTTCCTTCTGTACACAACGCTCAAGGTCCTCTATGCTGCAGAGTCGCTTGCATGTTCCTTGGAAATTCTTGATAAAAGCTTCTTTCATCTCATCCCAAGAGTTTATTGAATTTGGTGGCAAATTTTGTAGCCATATGTGGGCTGCGCCTTCTAACATCATGTTTAGGTAACGTGCGCAGATCTCTTCGGATGCATTTAGGATGCTCATGCCCATCTCGTAATTGTTGAGCCAAGTAACAGGGTCCATGCTGGCGTTGTAGTTGGCGACCTTGCGAGGTCCTTTGAAATCTGCAGGAAACGGTTCAGACCTGATTCTTTCGCTGAAACAGACTGGGCCTTTGAGTCGCGACGATAGGTTGGACGAAGCTGGCCTTCCTATTGGGTTGGCCGCCGTGCGCGGCTGCACAATCTCTATGGGTTGAATTTGCTGAGGTTGATCTTCCCTTTGTCGCCTAGCCGAGCTCGAGGTCGCAACGTGTGGCGACTCCGCGTGGATGCTTCTCTCCGCCGTTGCTCTGCTATTGTAAGGGGTGGAGTGCAGCCGTCCTGCGTGTTCGGACATATTCGCCTGCTGTATTACTGCTGTGCTCAGCATCTCAATGGCGCGCCGTGCCTCTCTGTCCATTGGCGTGTTTCCTGCTGGCGCTAATCTGGCCAAGATGTTTGTGGCTGCAAAGAGATTCTCCACTGGGCTAACATAATGCCCTTGCGGCGTGTGGAACCTTTGAGGCTGCTGTGGCGATTGCTGAACAAAGGTTGGCTGCGTCAATGGCGGGGGCATCATGGCCCTGTTGTTAGCCTGTACTATGGCCCTTGACCCAGGTATCTCTGCTACTCTTGGTGCTGCGAAAGATGGAACCGCTGGTACGATTGATGGTACAGCGATTGCTTGAACCGCGGGCGCAGCTAACGGGGCCACGGACCGCATAACCATGGCAGATGGTGCCATGCGTGCGGGTACCGCGACTGAAGGTTGTGCGACCCCTGACCATGCGACCGGGTGCGCCGTGTTGGTGGCGACTGATGGGATCGTGTTGGCGGCTGACGGGACCGCAATTGCTGGTTCAGCGGTAGGTGATTGGAACAGCTCCATAGGGTTTACTGTTCCTGGCTGCAGGCGACTCGCGTGGCGTCTGTGTGGCAAGGTGGCCTGTATTCCTTGCAGAGTATTGGTTTCCTCGATGAGTCGCAGTTGCTCCTGTTGGAGGCGCTGTTCCTCACGCGCCAGCCTGGCTCTCTCATCTGCGATTCTCTGGACTTCATCATATAGCCCGATCCTGGTAGCCTCCAATTCTGTCACCCTAGCAGCCGCGTTAACCGCAGATATTGGTGTAAACAACACGCTTCCCTGTGGCGGCGTGACCGCTGCGTGGGGGTTACCCTTGACCCTGATTCCGCAGGCGCGACTCCAGGTGGGTCTCTCTGTTTGCGACTCCTGAGGCCGCGACTCCTGGCGTCATCGCAGCGGATGCCGCGACTCCTGATGCGTCTAGCGCGGCTTGTTCTGCTGCTTCCGGCGGTGTGGGGGCTAAGCTGCCTGGTGGCATGCCCAGCCCTTCGTCTGCTTCTGTGGTCCTGTAGACCCCTTCCACGTGCCGATCTTCTACAGAGGGCGAGCCACTATCCACAGGGCCTCCGCATAGCCTTTCCTCAAGGACATACTCAATGGATTGGCCTTCTTCGTCTTCGAGAGGCAGCGACTCGTGGTTGATAGATTCTTCTTCTTGGTCCACTGTTACCGCGACTCCTTCTTCTGAGTCGCCATGTTGCGATGGATCCTCTGACTCGCCGCCAATGAAGCCGACGAAGACGTTGATGGATCCAAAGGGGATGACGTGGCCGGTCTCCAAGTAATCTGCTTCCGGCCCCCAGCTTGAATCGTCGATGAGGGGTGTGCCATTGACCGTGATGATACGGCCAACAACAAGATCTTCAGCTCCCTTCATGGATCCTGCGCGGAACGTGACGCTCTTGACCGCAGGCCCCACGGTGGGCGCCAACTGTCGTGGGTTTGTCACGTCAGGTGTCATAGATGACTTCGTAGGTGTGGGATTATGCGAGTCAAGCATCTCCGAGCTTGGGATCGCAGGAACAAAGATCAACACAGATTTACCCAGGTTCGGCCCCCTCAATGTGAGGTAAAAGACCTACTTCCTGCCTACCCTAGATTGGTATTGATATGATAATCGAGGTGTTACAATGGAGGCGATCCGATCTGGTACTCGCCGTATGAGCTAGGGTTTGGGGCTTGATAGCTTGACCCGCTCTAAGTCCTGCGAGTCCTCTTTATATACACAGAGGCTCGCTAGGTTACAAAAGGAAACTTCCCCATAAGGAATACATCCACAGAGGCCTACTCGGAGACTACTTGGTCTTCACGTCCTCCGGGATATGTCTTCTAGATCTTTCTCCTTATGGCGGTTCAATATTGGGCTTATTCCCAAGTGGGCCTTCGTCCGTGCGAGTAAGTTAAGTCGCACTGGGCCGCGGGTTAATCCAGAAAGTATTCCCCCGATAGTCGGTTCGCAGGAACATCAAGTCTCCCAGTTCCAGGACGATCATCTTCACCACCAAGGCTTCTACCTGGGTTAACGGTCTCTGTACTGCTACACAGAGGTTGCTGGCCCGACTTTGTGAGGAGCACACGACGGAGTTGGCGAACTCACGTTTCCGGTTCTACAGGAGGCGCAACAGCGACGGACACCCTACTCCTACCCTTTGCCACCCGATGTTTGGGAGCTACATCATGGACATGGAGCTCTTACTTCAGCACACCCAGGATGATCTGATGCGCACTAGAGTTTAGCTTCACTTTGATCGCATCTCGCTTGTTGAGATTCGCGAGAATGAGGAGAAGCTGCTGGAGGAGAAGGTCGCTCTTCTCGGGAAGAGGGCCCAGCTAAGGAGGACCATTGTGAAGCTCTGCAAGAAGGTGGCGGAGCAGGACCAGCTGATTGAGGATCTAGAGCACCATACTGATGAGATGGAGGAGGAGGGCGAGGATCTCCGCAAGGAGAACAACGCTTTCCTTAGTGACGATGACGACTTCCTGGAGGAGATGGACTATGAGGAGGAGGACGACGATGAGGAGTTAGTTGACGAGGAGGAGGAGCCACTCGGGCAGTACTCGAGGACGAGGAGGAGGACCCGAGGAGCCACCTTACCAGTCAGATGTTGACGCAGCCGAGCCTAAGGTTCCACCTCAGTAGGCGAGTGACTTGAGTACTACCGCAGGATTAGGTTGACCCCCTATCGCTAGTCGAGTCGAAGTAGTGGTTCTTTTGGAAACCAGGTGTTATGTATCTTAGATGTAGGGCGATGGTTGTAAGCTTGATGTTGTAATCTTGATGTTGTTGTGAACTCCTTAATGTGATGTTTGTGATATATAAGTATGTTTGTCTTGTTTGATCTGTGTAAAATATTTTCCATATGAACCTTAAAATCAATCAACCACTTCGCGAAACCGTCTTTTCCCTTAGTCGAAACCTTTTTGCTTTGCCTCTTATACCCGGTGTGCTTCAGGATGCCGCCCCGTCGTGCGGAAGGAGGAGCACCACCACCATCGGACCCAGCCCCCGCCCAACTTCTCGCGCTTATCATGGAGGAACGTGAAAATGCCCGGCAGGAGCGCCAAGCTCATCTCGCTGCCCTGTAGCAGATCGCTGCCGCCCATCTCAACCAAAACAACAACAATAACAACAACAACAACAATGGTGGTAATGGCAATGGTGATGGAAACCAGCGATCCACCTTAGGCGATTTCCAGAAGACCAACCCACCCACCTACTCCAAGGGACTTCACCCGCTGGAAGCCGATGATTGGCTTCGCACCATCGACAACAATCTGGAAGTTGCTGCTGTGGGAGAAAATGAGAAAGTGCTGTATGCAACCCACTATCTCGCTGGACCTGCACGAGCTTGGTGGGAAACTACCAAGGCTCTCCAGCAAGCGGGTCATGTTATCAACTGGGCTGAGTTCCAAGAGAAGTTCCGCAAGAAGCATATTCCCGGCGGACTCATTGATAGGAAGAAGGATGAATTCCGCAAGCTGAGACAGGGGAGTAGAGATGTGATCGGTTATCTGGATGAGTTTACCGACTTATCTCGGTATGCTCCTGAGGACACCGACACTGAGAAGAAGAAGATGGAGCGTTTCATGAGTGGACTTCATGATGAACTGCAGTGTGCTCTGGTTATCCATGACTTCTATGATCTGGAGTCACTTGTGGACAAAGCCATCCAGCTGGAGACCAAGCGCAAGTCTATGTTTGAAGGTCGCAAGAGGAGGATGAATGCTCAGGAAGGTTCGAGCAGCCAGAAGCCTCGTATCTTTCAGCAAAACCCCAAGCCTGCCTATCGTCCACCCCAAGCTCCACGCCCCAATTTCCCTAACCGCCCAAACAACTTCAACCGCCCCAATGACAACAACCGTCCCAGAGGAAACTTCAACAACTTCAACCCCAATGCCAATGTTGTCTGCTTTGAATGTGGCAACAAAGGTCACTACTCCAGAGAATGCCCCAATCCTAAGAGGAATCTCAGCGCCCCAATGCACCGAACAATGGTCAAGGCCGCAATGGAAATGGTAATGGCAAGAATGCCGCACCCCGCGGAAATGCTGCTGTTGTCAAGGGCCGTCTGCACCACATCAATGCTGAAGAAGCTGAAGAAGCGCCAGATGTTGTGCTGGGTACGTTCCTTGTCAACTCAGTACCTGCAACTGTTCTGTTTGATTCTGGTGCCACCCATTCGTTTATTACCGAAGAGTTTGTTTCTAAGGGAGGTTTAGTCGGGAGCCTTTTACCCAAACCCATGTTGGTACAAACCCCAGGATTAGTAGCCAAAACCAACCAGATGTGTTCCGAAACCCCCATAGAGATTGGAGGAGTAAAGTTTGCAGCCGACCTAATTATCTTAGGAAACCAAGGCATAGACGTTATTCTTGGAATGGATTGGTTAGCCAAGTATCACGGTCGTATTGACTGTGCCCGAAGAGCTGTTTCTCTCACTTCAGATGATGGAGTTGAAGTGGAGTATGCATCTGAGACCCGTCATTCCCGACCTGGATGCCATGAGGGCATAGCTCGACCCGCCTTAGATGAGATCCGTGTTGTTCACCTATTCCGAGATGTTTTCCCTGAAGAATTGCCTGGTATGCCGCCAGACCGGGATATTGAGTTCATAATTGAGCTTATCCCCGGAACCCCCTATATCCCAAAGACCTTATCGGATGAATCCGGAAGAACTGGTTGAGTTGAAGAAGCAGTTGGCTGATATGCTCAGCAAAGGTCTTGTTCGTCCAAGCGCTTCACCCTGGGGATCACCCATTATTTTTGTGGACAAGAGAGACGGTACCACACGCCTGTGTGTGGATTATCGCAAGCTGAATGACGTGACCATTAAAAACAAGTACCCTCTTCCCAAGATCGAGGATCTGTTCGATCAAATGAACGGAGCCCGAGTCTTTTCCAAGATCGATCTTCGGACAGGTTACCATCAGTTGAAGATCCGAGAGACAGACATTCCCAAGACCGCCTTCACCACCCGTTACGGTTTGTTTGAATACACCGTGATGTCCTTTGGTCTGACCAATGCCCCAGCCTATTTCATGAATCTCATGAACAAGATTTTCATGGAGTACCTCGACAAGTTCGTGGTAGTTTTCCTTGATGACATCCTTATTTATTCCAAGACCGAAGAAGAGCATGCTGAACACCTGCGTCTAGTTTTGGAGACCTCCGAGAGCACCAGCTGTATGCCAAGCTTAGCAAGTGTGAGTTTTGGCTCAGTGAAGTGGCATTTCTCGGACATGTTGTATCTGCTGGAGGAATTTCTGTCGACCCGAGAAGATCCAAGCCATTGTTGACTGGTTAGCCCCAACCAGTGTGACGAAATCCGAAGCTTTCTCGGACTCGCCGGTTATTACCGCAAGTTCGTTGAAGGATTTTCCAGTATAGCCAAACCCATGACCCAACTGTTGAAGAAGGACAAGAAATTTGAATGGACTCAGAAATGTGAAGATAGTTTCCAAGAACTGAAGAAGAGACTAACCTCAGCCCCAATTTTGATTATGCCAGACGTCACCAAGAGTTTCGACGTGTATTGCGATGCATCACGCCTCGGACTTGGTTGCGTTCTGATGCAAGAAGGCAAAGTTGTGTCGTATCTGTCCCGGCAGTTGCGACCGCATGAAGAGAATTACCCAACCCATGACCTGGAGTTAGCTGCTGTTGTTCTTGCTCTTAAAACGTGGCGTCCCTATCTTGCGGGACATCGCTGTGAGATCTATACAGATCATAAGAGCTTGAAGTATATTTTCACCCAGAAGGAGTTGAACCTGCGACAGAGGAGATGGATGGAATTAATCAAGGATTATGATATTGGAATCCATTATCACCCTGGAAAGGCTAATGTAGTTGCCGATGCCCTTAGTCGCAAACCTGCACCTGAATGCCTTGATCCAAGCCGAACAGCCAGCCTTGTTCAAAGAGTTCCAAGATTTTGGACTAGAACTTGTTAGCCATGGTTATCTCGCCAATTTAGAGTTAGCCCCAACCCTGATGGATCAAATCAAAGAAGCCCAAAAAGGTCATGAAAGCATTGAAGGAATTAGAAGAAGATTTCTCTCGGCAAAGCACCCGGTTTTACCGAAGATGCTGAAGGAGTGCTGAAATTCAATGACCGTATCTGTGTGCCCAATGTCACGGAACTTAAGGAGTTAATCCTGAAGGAGGCCCATGAGACCCCTTATTCAATCCACCCCGGCGGAACCAAAATGTACCAAGACCTTCGAGAAAGATTTTGGTGGCATGGAATGAAGCGAGAGATTGGTTCTTTTGTAGCCAAGTGTGATATCTGTCAGCGAGTCAAGGCTGAACATCAGCGACCCGCTGGATTGCTTCAACCTTGAAAATTCCCGAGTGGAAGTGGGATGAATTGGAATGGATTTTATTACCGGACTTCCAAGATCCAACCGAGGCCATGATTCAATCTGGGTCATCGTTGATCGATTGACCAAGGTTGCTCATTTTATACCTGTCAAGACCACACACAATGGAGCCCAGTTAGCAGACTTGTATATTTCCAGAATAGTAAGCCTGCATGGTGTGCCTAAGAAGATTGTATCTGATAGAGGCACGCAATTCACCTCAAGATTCTGGAAATCCCTTCATGAAGCCCTCGGAACCAAGTTAGCATTTAGCACAGCTTATCATCCCCAGACCGATGGCCAAACTGAGCGAGTGAACCAGATATTGGAGGACATGCTTCGCGCATGTGTTCTATCCTATGGTTCCAAGTGGGAAGATTGTCTTCCGTTTGCAGAGTTCTCGTACAACAACAGTTATCAGTCCAGTCTGCAAATGGCCCCTTTTGAAGCCCTTTACGGCAAGAAGTGTCGTACCCCCTGAATTGGTCCGATACCGGAGAAGGCAAATTGTTTGGACCAGATACCCTCCGTGAAGCTGAAGAGCAAGTTCAGCTTATTCGTGAACGCCTCAAAACTGCCCAATCCCGTCAGAAGAGTTACGCTGACACCAAGCGCCGTGACCTCACTTTCAGTGTCGGAGATTATGTTTATCTCCGAGTGACACCCCTTAAAGGAATGCAGCGTTTCCATGTCAAAGGAAAATTAGCGCCAAGGTATATTGGACCTTCAAGATATTGCTCGTCGAGGAGAAGTATCCTATCAGCTGGAATTGCCCCAGAGTTAGGAGATTATCATGATGTCTTCCACATTTCCTTGCTCCGGAAGTGTCTAGAAGTTCCTGACCAGCCTGATGTTTTCAAAAACATCGATCACCTCTCCATCGACCTAAACCAAGACCTGACTTATCGTGAGAGACCCCTCAAGATTCTCGAAGAAGATGTTCGTGTTACCCGAAGACGTGCGATCAAGTTCTACAAAGTCCAGTGGACTAACCACTCTGAAGAAGAAGCAACTTGGGAACGTGAAGACTATCTTAGGAGCGAATTCCAGACCTCTTTAGTACCTAAGCCTAGCAAATCTCGGGACGAGATTTATTTTAAGGGGGGAAGGATTGTAACATCCCAAAAATTAATATAAGTATTATTATTCCAAAAATGAGAGCCAACAAAAACTTTTGCTAAATTATATGTGATGATCTCATATTGTTGCTTGTGTTATTTATTTCTTGCTAAATTGTGTGTTGCTTGCTCTAAATAAAAACATGGGGAAAAGAAAAGAAATAAAATATAAAGCAAAGCAAGAAAAATAATGTGACAAGTGTCACACAAATTTCTCCAAGTGGGAGATTAAATTCCTTTCAAAATAAAATTAAGTGGAGTGATATTTAATCACTCTCAATTTTGTTCTTATACTTTTCCCTCTCCAAATATATTTTCAAAATTCTAAAATTAAAATTCCAAAAACCTTTCTTTATCTTTTTAAATCACAAAGTGTGTGGTGCAACACTTGTCAAATAAATTGCACCACAGCACCACAAACCACATTTGAGTATGTGAAGCAAATTATGAAAATAAAGTTCAGAAAATAAAATTAAAAGTTGGTTGGGGAATTTCATCGAACACCTTGCATCCATGCACTGTGTTCTTCCCCAATTCAACCAAACCGAAGATCAATCGATCGATTTCGTGTGTTATTCGTCAAATTGAAGCCTCCAGTTGATCTCCCACACTTCCCCGACCTCGCCGCGCTCAAGAAATCGAAGAGGGGAGGTTGGCGTCGAGGAGAAGCATCGGAGGGGACACACTCCGGCGAGCACGCGCCATGTCGCGCAAGTGGCCGTGGCGTGGCGACGCCGCGTTGCTCAGCTCCGTGCCCCCCCCCTCTCTCCCTCACCTCGCTGCCCCCTCTCTGGCCACACCGCAGCCCGCAGGAACCCGCCCCGCCGGAGTGACGCCGTGTGCAGTGCGCGCCGCGCACCGCCCGAGCGTTCCCTGGCCGTCCCACTCGCGAGCACGCTCCGCTCGTCGACACGCACTCGACCTTGCTCCCTGCCACTCCCACATCGTAGCCGCACCTCCACCGCCCCTACGGCGAGAGCACGTCGCCCCTGGAGCTCTCCTGCGCCCGGACCACCATGGACCCGTGCTCGCCGTTAAATACCCCACCCGCGCCCGAGCTCTCCACACCCCGCACCACTGTCTCCACCCCCTCTCCACTCCTCAGTGCACCGCCAGGAGGGCGGAGCCACTCCCTCGAAGCTCCAGTTGCCCGTGAGCTTCCTCGACGCTCTGCCGTGTCCGAAGGTGGACGACGACACGGCCGTGCCGTGCTACTGCCCCATTTCCCTCTCTGACCCCTCCACCTGCTCTCCATTATCACCGCACTCACCGAGCCCTTTTCTCGTTGTTTCGTGCACAGGCGCGCCGTAGAAGCTTCGCCGGAGCTCGTGCCGTGGCCGTGGAAGTTCGAGACCTCGCCGCCGTCGACTGGAGCCTCCCCAGCAAGTACAACTCGCACCACTGCCTTCCTCGAGCCTACGCCGTTCTCCAGCACCTTCCCGCGTCTTCCCGAGCCCCCTAGGTGAGGATCCATCCACCACCGTGCCGCCGGCGCGGCGGCGCCGCCAAAATAAGGTCGCCGCCGATGCCTTTAAACCGGGACCGTTGGATCTAGATCCAACGGTGACTTACCTCTTCGTTTAGGTGTTAGGCTGACGGGCTGGCCCCACCCGTCAGCGTTTTATTAATTTTCCCGCGTGCACTGAGTCACTGACAGAAGGGCCCCACCTGTCATACTTTTCAACATTATCCAGAGCAGTTAGATTTTCGAATTTAATTTTCTCTGTGAATTCAGTACTGGACCTATATTAGAAATTCAAGATCTTGAGATCTAGACATCCAAATAAATCAAATCCAATTGTTCTGGAAAGCTTATGAAATTGTTTAACCAACCCAAGTGGTCTCATGTCATTTAAATAAATAGTTAATAAGTATTATTAAAAATACTACAGAAGGTTTAAATTTTAAACTTGTTTGTTTCTGATACTCTGTTAAGCCAAATAATTCCAAACCAATTTTGTTAGCTTGGTACTGCCATGCATTAGCTTCCCTAATTTTGGTACAATTAATTGTGCAGTAATAATTGTTTAGTATAAAGTTGAAGTTAGAACACCCTTCTGCACTAAACCAATTAAATATGTTTAATGGTTAACCAAATGGTTTAGGACCAATTTTGTTAGATCACATTTAGTCATGTTTAGTCACCCCTAAAAGGATTTAATTTTAGGATCAACAGAACTTAATTCGTAGCCAAAACTTGATTATTTAGTTACTGGATTCAAACATTTGTGTAGGGAGTTTGGTAACTCCAATTAATCCAAATAAATTGTGTTGCCTTCTACACATCAGTAGCTTTCTGTAGAAATTTAGTTTGTATTTTTGTGACCAACAGAACTCAAGTTGTGGAATTAAACATGTTCCACAAGTTTCTGCCTTAATTTAGACATAATTAAATAATGCTTAATTCAATTAATTGAAACCCAATTGTATTGTTTGATAGGTCCAGTAGCTATTTGTGATGTTTATGATTGATATGTTGTGATGCTTGCTTGAGTAGTTTAGTGATTGTTTGCATTGCTTGTTTGACGTTTAGACGAGAACGTTGCCGGAGTCTACGAGGAGGGGGAATACTTTGATCAGCAAGCACCAGAGCCCCAGAACTTTGCCGAGCAAGGCAAGCTACTTCACTGAGCTTGCATTTATATACATCTATTTTGTCACATGAATTGTTCAAAAGGATCAATGATTTTGAAAACCTTTTTACAAGTATATGAAAACTATTTTGCCACCTATGTAGAAGTATAAGATAGTTGATATAAAATTATAGGATGGGAGAATAAATATTGTTTACTCAAAACTCCTTTGAAAATACTTGTGTGGTTATGGAATGCCGAGATGGCGGTGTTGAAGTGGAGAAATGGAGAATGGTGATGTTTATGAAAAATGCACATTGTGTCCTAGGACTATGACGACCAATCTTACCCTGTGCGACCACATTTACCCACATATGGGAAAGGGCGTAGTCATATAATTTGCTCATATTAGTATGGGATGCCTCAACAACGAGGATGACCTCGTTCCATGAGGGGATGGTCATGGCGACCTACCCCTGACCTGGGTCCTGGCATCTGAGGATGGGGGATTTAAGGGTTCGCTCGCCGGGCAGAACTACGAGTCCTCACACTTAGGTTTCCCGACGGGGGATCTGGACTGGGTGTCGATGGAAAGGTGGAAAATTTCGTAGCGGTAGGGTCCTATACTAGCATGAGCAAAGGACAGGCTATGGTCGGCGGCTTACTTCGCATACACCTTGTATGGCGAGACGTGGCGGACACGATGAGTTGCCGGATGAATGTGGGAAAAGCGTGCTAACTCTGCAGAGTGTAAACTATTCGAATAGCCGAGAACTCGGATATGGACAGTTGGGAGGCTTTCTAGACCATGTGCAAGTTTTTGGAAAAGCTTTAAGTTTAAAAGAAACTGAAATGGAGATGATGTTACACCTATACCAAATGGAGTGGTATGAGTTGTTGAAATATATAGACCTTGGTGAGCTATGGTCTGAAAAAGGAGGAGTTTTGGAAAAACAAACAAGATGGTGATTTCTTTTAAAGATAGTTATAAAACTCTTCTTACCTTTTCTCAATAAAGATATAGAGATGTTTTAAATAAATAAAAGTTTGAAAGTAAAATAAAAATAGTGCATACTCATGTTGGGGTAGTTTGCGAGTACATTCAAATGTACTCATATTGGTTTCGTCCTGGCTATTGTCCTAGCCAGACTACGAGGAGGAGCACTACGCGAGCAGGAGTATGGCGACTTCTACGCGAACTAAGGATCTCCATAAGTCAGCTGCCTGTCGGGTCGTCTTCGTTAGGATTTGACGTCTACTACGCGTAGCTTCCGCTGATATTTTGGTTGGCCCATGAAGGCACCTATGTAAGACTTGGTCTAAATGACCATTTATGTAAGACTTTTAATTCGGTATTGTAATGGATGTAAACTTTGGTATCCTATTCGGATTATGTGCAACGACAGACTAATCACGGGATCGTTGTGTTAAGCATAATCGGGTATTTCGGACAGCTAGTCCGGGGTCCCCACAGTATTCTCTTATAGGAACAATGGACATGGGTTCATGGGTATTGGGTTGCGCGTACGGTAAATTAAAATTTCACGTATTGCTACGCAACTCTATTCCAGGATCTACTATGAAGATACATGCGAATACGAAGATCCGAAGATCTAGTTTTAGTATATGTTACCAACAGTAGATTGCGGAAGAACGTGTTGGTGACGTGTCGATGTAGTTGATCGCGGTCTCTCAACCAAGCCTGGTAGAGAGATTTCGACGCCTTCTTCTCCTTTGCTTCACCAGCTTGTTCAACAGTTGAAGGACGCAATGTCTATGACGCGGAATCCCTCCGAGAGCTTGCACACGTACACTGGAAAGGTTCAGCAGGCTTCGCCGTCCAAGCTTGAAGTCTGCTGGTGTATATGAAGGTGGAGATCTCAACACATGAGAAGGAGAGAGAGAGATTAGATCTGTCTAATCGGATAGGTCGCTCTAATTATCCAACTAGAAGAGATCTAAACTTGAGAAATTGCTTCTATCTAGATTGTCTTGATTCTAAATTGTGTCTCCACAACTAGAGGGGTGGGGTTTATAAAGGTGCCCAAGGGGTAGGGAGACTTGGGAAGGAGGAAACCTTCCCCTAGTCCAATTGGACAAAGATTGGACAAGGGGAAAGTCCCTTGCCCAATTCGGTATGGGAGGATGAGTTGGGGTTGGACCCCAACTCTCCTCCCCTCTCTCCCTTCCTTGCATTGGCCGGCCGGGGTGGGGCCCACCCTTGGCCGCACCGACCTAGGCAGGTGGGGCCCACCTAGGCGGCCGCCTTAGCCGCCGCGCCGCCGGTGGGGCCCGCCCCTGCCCTGCGCCGACCGGTCGGGTGGGGCCCGCCTGGCCGCACCGAATCGGGCGGGTGGGGCCTGCCTGGCCGGCCGCCGTGGCCACCACCGCCTCCACCTCGCCCCCGCCGTGGGCCTTCGGCCCACCGGGGTTCGGCCCGGGGTTTCCCCCATAGGCGCGTCTAATATTTTTCCCGTAATTATATTCACCAATTAAATAAACGAATATTTAATTAACATATTAAATAATACTTTGTCATATTAATTCTCATTTGAATATTTCCTTTTACAGAATATTCACGAATTAATTACCTATCATATGAAACTCCTTTCATATGATCCGGGACACCTAGTGTCTGCCGACAAAATACTCCGGATAAATATATCCTCTCTCATAAACCTCCTCGGAATAAATCCGACGTGATAGTAACTTCTATCACAAACTTTCTCTCAAACTTTCTCTCTTGACAAGGTATGTCATATCACGCAAGCACCATGCCGATGATACTGTCTCCATGTTCCAGACCAACCATATAACACAACTAACCAATCCTAGCTTAAGTGTGTCCACCCTACAGGTCTGATAACGGGTAGCTATAATTGGTTGGGTTTCAACCAAATCACCGGCCAGTGACAGTTCCAAGGACGTCTTGTGAGGCTGCTATCGTTATGCGAATAACTCTACTGTTGAACCTGTTGATTATCATATATCAATCCCATTACTCACGATACTGAACTTCACCCGAGATATAAATCCGTGATGATACCATGAATCAATCAAGGATTGATTCACATCATCTTTGTATATCTCGTTACCGGTAAGTTCCATTTACTCGTTGCCGTTTTGATATCCCACATAGTGTAACTTCACTGTGCATTGTCTGCAGTGTGTGGATATAATATCCGATGTGGGCCCTGGAAGTACCTCTCTTAACCTAGAGGAGTAATTTCCCATCTCAGAACATCAGGATACACACACACCTTTGAAGCTACCTAGTAACTGCCTTTATGGTCACCCTGTTACGGCCATGACGGTTTACAGCACCAAAGCAACTCTCCAGTATGCATGACCCCAATAACCGCATGGTTACAAGGACATGTTATACAACAACCTTTCTGTGATAAAGCTAAGGACAAAAAAAGATTTTAACGGAATCTCTTAGCATACCAACACTTGGGTGACCCGGCCATATTATAGACCAATAATATGCCACTTGATGCTGACATAAGCCTATGTCCATGACTAGGAAAAGCCGCGTCATCCTAGCATAAATAATTAGTCCTTAAAGAACTAGGGTACTTTTACGTATTTCACATTCTCTACACGTGCAGGTGAGCTTTTCCCTAAATCACGCATTTAGAAATCACTGCAGTTATAGCATAGAGAATACGAATCAATAATGTATGAATCAGATATATATATATGTATAAATACATTGTCACATGTATAATACATTGCCTTTTGGGCATATATCCAATAGTCTCCCACTTGCACAAACTGGCAATGTTTAGCTCGCATAAGTTTAACATCTAGACAGATGTTCGGTGTTTCTCATGTCCGCCCTTCTGTGGTTGACATTTGTTGTTTAGTCCCTAATGGTGACTATGTGAACTTTATGTTTTTATGCAAAAAGATACACATCTTTTCATGCATAACCTCATAGATCATATGATCTTGTAGCCTGGTGTTCTAGGTGAACCCTGGAACCTTCACTAAGAATACAATTTCATTGTTTTACCAATTAGTTGTTTTTTCGTAAAGAAACACCTAGTCCCGTCATCATGGAAGTTTTGGCTCCCATGTCTTTGCCACTTGTTGTAGTTTTAAGTATTAGATCAATTGTTTTACATAAACATACCCATCATTTGCGATGCACAAAGCTTAGAAAATTTTGTCATCTAATCCTTG